>CM040970.1:27627532-27671181 GCA_022985045.1 Macadamia tetraphylla
CCTAGTTTTTAAAAAATCATATGAATCCCGGGCTTATAGGAAAATCATAAGTCAAAAGGAATCATAAGAACCCCGAAGAAGAAATCATCAAAGGAAGAGTTAAAAGATCGGTGCCCCCTCCCACCTCCTCATCAAGAATCCCCCCACCAAAACCCCCTCCATCATATCATCAACCCCCTCCACCATAAAAGTGGGGGAAACCCTTTTCCCCCCCCTTTTTCACCCCAACCTTCATATCCTACCTCTTACATTGCATCATTTTCATACCATCCCACTTCATATTCCTCATCACCCTCATACCCCCCCCATTAAAAAGGGTTTTTGTATAACCCAAAAGAAGGAGGGGGGGGGACGGTATGATTGGAAGGATATGCTTACTACCTTTTTTCCCCCAAAGATGACTTAAAAAAAAGGGGTAAAGAAATGCTTTGGGGGGAAGACTGGGAGAGTGATCCCCTCTAATTCAGCTTTGAACTGATGACAATCCAAAGGTAATTGAAGAGATTACAAGTCTTCTTAGGGAAACACATTGGCTATAGGGAGGGGCATCAAGGAATACACTTCATTAACCCAAAGGGGGGAGTGAAAAGAGGATGATGAGTTAGAACTAGTCCAACTTTGAGCTAATAATGATACCCCCAAAACCCCTTTGGAAATTTTTTTGATCCGTATGCTCAATACTACGAGCTTTGGATGTCAAGAATTTGTTTTTCCCCCGAGGAATCGATGAAGAATCAAGTGGAGTGAAATTAACAAAGAAGAGGATGATGCGATGATGATGAAGATGAAAATAAAGATGAGAAGGATGGAGATGACTCGATTCTCAGAGGATGATGAGTACCCAGGAGATGACTACCAAGGTTCTTGGTACAAGATTATGATGATGGTTAGAATATTACTCAGAACACCCCAAAATGTTTCTGGGCCCCATGCCATTGGCAATGATGACCTAATAGCTGATCCAATAAAGTGACATTTACCCTTCCCTATGCATGGAGGGGGATGATTCGCATCGATTCAAAAATGGGGGGGAAACTAGAACCCCACGGTTTATATGGATGAATAGTACCCACATTTGAGCTAGAAGAAAACTATGTGAAGTGTGTTCCCACATTGAGAATACAAGAAAGGGTAGAAGAAATGGACAAAATGTTAGGGAAGTAACCATCGTGATCTTTACTGGGGGAAAAAAATTTGGGGATGATCTAGAGGAAATAAGCCCAGATGACATAATCACAAAGGCGGTGCCCCGATTCTAACTTTTTCTAATGTAAAAAAGGCAAATGATCTAGGCCAATGGATATTTGTGGGGTTTTTCAACTTCCCACCCAAGGGGAAGGAGAATCGAAGAAGATGATTCTATGGTGGGGATGATCACCTAACCAATAGTGATGATGAAGATAGTTATCCCATCGAGACTATTGTGAAAACCAATTAAGGGTAAAATGGGGGAAAACAAAAGGGAAAGGTTTGGGGGAAAAAAAGAAACTACAAAAAAAAGGGGGAAAAGGTTTCTAAAAAAAGCAAACTTTTTTGGGAACCCCCCTTTTGATTGAAGGCCGGGGCCCGCTTGGCAATCCAAGAAAACCCCCCCCCAAATATAATGGGAAAAATTTGGGTTGTTTTCCCCGTTTTTTCCCCGATTTTAAGCTTTGGGAAAAAAACCCAAATAATTCCCTCCACATTAAGCAATCCCTTAAAAAAGTTTTTCCCCTTGTTTTTGCTCTGGCCCACTTTGAATTTCCCCATTGAATCAAAAAAGAGTTGGGGTTTTTTGGGAAAAATAAGGCCAACCACCCAAACCATAAGGGAAACGATAATATCGAGAGGAAGACCCTTGGCATCATGACCCTTGCTATAAAGCGGCCCGATGAAGTTTGATGTTGATTTCTAAGTCATTGATATACCGAGCTTTAACATGCTTTTGGGGAAAGGGCCCTTTGGGGTTGCATCTTGAAGGTGGTGTCCTCTAGTCTCCATCAAAATATGAAGTTCATTCATGAGGGAAGGTTGTCTTAGTGGCTAGAGATCCCAAGTGGTTAACACTCAGCCAACATTAAAAAAGGGAAGAACAAGACCAAGAGGTGCAATTGGTGGTTTTGAAATAGACATCACTTGTAGCCATTGCCAAAGAAGCTCCAAAGGAGAAAATCCTGCTAACTATGAAGCCATCGTTCTGCCGGAATCAAATGATGAAGAACATAAAATTTTTTAGGGGGGGATGGGAAATACCCCCAAAAGGAGTTCCAAAGCATTTTAGTTTGGCGGAACAAGGGAAGAATGGTCTGTTACATTTCAAGTTTTAAAGGGCGAAAGTCCGAGGATTACTAGAATTATCTCCCACTTCGCCCCTCTCAATGGATACTTTGTGAAAGAAGGAGAGGTTTTCCCCTTTTGGGGAAATGTGGGGGGGGTTTGATGAAACTACCACCAAGATGCAACCAAGACTTAAAATTTTCTTCCAAGATGAGTTCAATTTGGTGACTCATGAAGTTGAACAATAGAAAATGCTAATCAAAGAAGGTAACCAAGCAGTTCTATTTGGGATAGCGGTTTTCCTGGTAATACTACAACATTGATCCAATTGAAGGAGGCACCTAGTACTTGAGTTCTCATGAAGAGAAAATGGGAGAAGAAGATAAGGCTCCCCCGGTCCCCCACTTCCCATTGATTTGAAAGGTTTCATTTACTCTCTTATAAGAGCCAAGAGCCCAAGAGTTGCATGAGCTCGCCCCATCCTTTGGGAGGAAGAAGTGTATACAAAATAGAGGAGAGCATAGAGGATGATGGTTTGTATGTCTGTGCTCAAACCAATTGCAATGGGAAGGCTCGTGAAGGTGGTCAAAGATTTAAGATACCGGGATGGCATCCCTCAATAAGCTCGAAAAGATAAACTTCATAGAAAAAGGATGGAGCAGTCTCCATCGATCTTCACCCCTCAGAAAGTTCAACTTCTGAGAACACGAGATTGATTAGCTGGTATTTTTGAAGAAGTGGACACCTATCCAGAGGAAACATGATGCCACTAAAGAAATAGTAGCAACTTTCTCAGAAGGCAAAGAAGGCCCTTTACACCTCCTCATCATTAATCCCGAACTACTTTAACTAGACAAGCATTGAGGAAAACTTCAAGTTTGCTCATGTTTTTGAGTCAACCAGCCTAATTACCCCTAGTGAAAGCATCAAGCCAATTATCGAGTCTGAAGTCAAGTCTATTGTTTATGATTTTGTGTCAATCTCCCCTCTTGAGAAGAGTCCTGAGTCCTTGTATGATGAGTCTGTTACTCCTTTCATGAATAAAATTTTTTATTCTATGTATGACTTGCCTCCTTTTTCTGATGATGATCTTAGTAAATATCAAGAACTAATAAACAATGCAAACCAAAGAAATCCCAACCCATCCGTGAGGATACTGGTTATTAATCTAAGAACCAACCAATGCCTTAGCGTAAAAAATTTGGGACTACCCCTTTATGCCCAAGAAGTAGAAAGGGTGAGTAATCTTTTATGGAATTCACCGAGGTCTTTTCTTGGTCTTACGAGGATATGCTTGGTATCAAACCCCAATATTGTGTAGCATCGATTGCTAACTTACCTTGGGGGGGAAAATACAACTCAAGAATGGGGCCCGAATGGGTGAGAAGATCGAGAAGAAGTTGTGAGGCAATGGAATGCGGTTTCTTACAAGTGGTGAAGTACACCTAATGGTTCCAATATTATACCGATCAAGAAAGATGGAAATGTACAAATGTGTGTAGACTACTGAGATCTTAAAAAGTAAGCCCTAAGGAGGATTTCCCATTACCTCACATTGACATATTGGTGGAAAAAACAAGGGGGCATTGTGAGGGTAGGGGCCCGGAGAAGAATGGACACGATCCCCATTTTTTTTTTTCTCTTCACCTTCATGTGAGGGGGGGATCGAGTCCGTGTGCTTCCGGGGGCCCGCACCCCGTATCCTGTTGGAGAAAAAGGGCCTTTTTTTAAGAGTATAAAATTCATCATTTAAGATGGGGTTTTGATGATGGTCAAATTTGGGGGGTCGAGATGATACAAATGGGATTTAGAGTAGCCCCCTAGGTTTTGGCCAAAAACCGGGTTTGGGGCCCCAAATTTTGGGAAAAAAAGGGCCCAAATTTCTCCGGTTTTTAAGTGTCGGTTTAGATTTGGGGGTGTTAAGTACCCAACTCCCCCTTCAACCCTGTTAAAGTCTACATTATGACCGTGGATTGAGAAATTATACATGAACTTAACCCGTTGGTCAAGGGGGGTGGGCCCCGATTGGCAGCGGGGTCTTCCATGTTCTCCGACTTAGGGAAGATGGTCTTGACCTCCAATTCCTTTCTTGAGAGATGTTGATTGTGAGGGTATCCGGTAGAGTTTGTAAGAATAGTTTCTTTTAGATTTAGATTCGATAGAACTTTGGCAAAGGGGAAGGCTATTTTTGGTTTGGTTTTGGGGTAGAACTTTGGCTAGGGAAGGTATTTGGGGCTTGGGATGAGGGGGCATTGGGGGAGCTTTTCGGGATAGCCTAAGGAGGGCTGGAGGTGGCACTTGGAGCTTCCATTGGGAATGGCTTTTTTAAAATATTTTGGGACACTTAGGGGGGTTTGGGCTAGGAACCTATTTCAAAAAAAATGGGCCACCTAAAATGGAAAGAATTTAAAGTCTTGAAGAACACTTTGAAGACCCAAAACAGAGTTTTAGATCTTAACAAAGTTTTCTTCAGAGACCCGATGAACCTCAAAAGGGGTTTCTATCTCAAGAAAGCTCAAGAATGCTCAAGAACACTCAAGAACACTAAAGGGGAGGTGGCTCAAGAACATCTTTTAAAACTGATCTAACCAAAAATTTTGGGATTGAAGATCTTCAAGCTCCAAGAACACTTCAAGATCCGAATGAGTTTTGGTTCTTAATAAAGATCGCTCAAGATTAGAAGAAAATCAAGAGGGGAGGGAAATTTTCACTTTGAAAGGGGGGGGGTTTCCCGGTGTTTTGGTGTGTTTTTTTTCTAAGGGAGGGGTATTTATTTTTTTTTCTAGCCAAATAGGAGGGGAACCCCTTTTATCCAAAGGGCAAAGGGGGCTCTTGTTAAAGTAAAGAGATAGGATTTTGTCCAATGGGAAAGGGGGGGGTTTTAAAGGCAAAATAGGTGGGGAGGGCTTTGTCCACGGGGTAAAAGAGGGTCTTAAAAAAAGGGGGAGGAGAGAGAAATTTTTTTGGGAAAAAGGTTTTTTTTAAAAAAAGTGGGGAGAGAGAAACTTACCCAAAAAAAGGGTTTTTTTGGGAAAAGTGGGAGGAGAGAGAAACTTTAAAAAAAGGTGTTTTTAAAAAGTGGGGAGAGAGAAATTTTAGCCAAAAAAGGGATTTTGGAAAGCGGGGGGAGAGAAAAGGGTTTTAAGAAAAAGGAAGTTTTTAAAAATACAGGGAGAGAGAAGGTTTAGCCAAAAAAGTAGTTTTTTTAAAAGCAGAGAGAGAGAAGATTTAGTTTTAAAAGGTAATTTTCGAAAAAAAAGGGGAGAGAGAAAATTTAGGCAAGAGGGGGTGATGTAAGGGGACGTGAATGCAGGGGTGTGAGGGCAATGTGCACAGAGTTCATACACGTGTGTGATGTGTATGGTGGGGCCACCCAGATGGTGAAAGCAAAAGGGGCAGGGCCATGTAGGAAGGGGTGTGCACAACAGGGAGGGGGCATGCACATCGCGGTGGGGGGTAAGCAGGGGGGGGTGCATACACTGGCGGCGGGGCACGATGGGGGGGCGCACAACATGCAAGGGTGTGGGGTTTTGTGTGCGGGGATGGCTATGTGCATGTGCTACATTGGGCGAAAGACGCACATGGGCTAGCTTTGGCAAGGGGACGTGATTATGGGTTTTTGATGATGATTATGGAGATCCGTGGTCTGATTTTGGCATATCATAGTCGAAATCATTTTGAAAGCAATATTTTTCTATACGGTCATCTTGATCAATTCCTTCGATAAAAAACCCCAAAATTGGGCCCCCTTCCTCCCACGGGATTTATAGGGTTCACTTGGGAGTGTTTTGAGGTTATCTAGGTAGGTAGGAGATGAATTTTGGGGTTTTTGGGTTAGGTGATGGATTTTCCGGTTTCCAGAAAACTATCCGGGGAGTGGCATATGTGCGGAAGGCATGTTTTTTGGGGGTTGATTGCCGAGATCCCCCCAATTTTTGACGATCATTTTCATCGAAATTATGTTTTTGAGCACTATTTAACTGGGGTGGTCATTTACGTTTCCGTTATATAAAAAGTCAAAATTAGACATTCTCTCCCTACTAAGGGACTTTGGGGTTTCGTAGCAAATGTTTCTATCAGATTTTTCCTTTAAGCAATAAGTCATGCCCAAGATCCATATTTCATCATACCGGGGAGGGGGGTGATAAAATTGGTGTCTATAGAATGCCCTCTTTAGTCGGGGCCCTCCCAATGGTCAAGGGTAAAGAAAAGAAAAACCTTTTGTCCCCGGGGAGCAAAACCCCCATCTTGCTCGTATGACAAATTTAAAAAAAATGCAAGATAATATCTCTAATGTTTTAGAACTTACCTAGGCTCCAATTGGGGGGGAAAGGAATTCGCCTTTCCAATCCTAAAAAAAAGTTAGTACTTTGAGCCCGATTTTTCCCTTTGGGCCCCCTGTGTAGTTCAGGAATATGGCCCCCGTAGGCATTTCAATCCAATCTAGACTATGGGGGATCGATGGTTACAAGGGGGGAATTGCGCTCTTCCAATCTTCAATAAGAAAAAAAAATGTTTGATGTTTTTTCCCTTAGTTCTTCACAATTGCCCCCGGATTTGGTCGATGAGATCAGGCCACTCGGATCCACTCGAAGGTTCTTGGGGAATTAAAAACATTCCAAGGGCCATGAAAAAATTTAGGCCACGGGGCCCAGCAAATGTAATTAGGCCACTTGGGGTTGAGTCGAGATTTCTCGGTGGTAAATTACATCTCCTTTTGATTTTTCCTTGATTCTTGATTTTGGTTTAGAATTTGATTCTTGATGTTGATTTGGAATTTTTTATTCTTGATGCTTGATTTGGAATTTTTTTTTGTATAAAATGGGTCCCCTTCCTATTCATTATTCATTCTAACTTTTCGAGTGAAGTGACTTCTTGGAACCTCGTTTTTCTTGAAGTTTCCCCTCTTGTTCTTGAAGTTTGTTTTGGTGTTCTTCATTTTGCTCTTGGAGTTCTTGAAGATATTCATCTTGTTCTTGGGGGAGAAGCTATTTGGAGAATTTAACATTCTCATGGGTTTTGTGCAAATTGCAAAACTTTCTAGGGCTTTTGTGATTTCAACGTTCTTGGGGCTTTTGTAATTTCAAAAAATATGGTGAGTAAAAGGAAGACTCGGGAGAGGTTCAACTCGAGTTGCGAGCTTTTCCACAAGGATGGGGGCCGGGCCAATTGGTATTCGGAAAAACCCCTTCACAAAAAATAATCACATTTGTTTTTTGTTGCTTCTTTTCTTTAAATTTATTATTTCCATTAGCATGTGGGAAGGAACGATTTTGGTCCTATGTCCATCCGATCATGGTTCAGCCTCGCATAGGATGCTCCCTCGAGGGTGAAGGAGAGGGGATGATACATATCTGTCGATTGGCCCTTGTAGAGCCCCGAAGTTTAATCCAGATTAGTGGTGGCCCGATGGAGCGGTGGTCGAGTACTCACACTTTCCACTTTCCTATTGGCAAGGTTACCATTACGCCTATGTGCTTTTTTTCCCTTTGACAGCATTCCACCCGGGTAGTAGAACCATGAACCTCCCGCAAGATTCCCCGACTACCGTGGAGTTCATAGATCTAACTGTATCACCATTAAAGCGCGACGCATTCGCCTAAGGGAGATTAGTGCCCGATGGTGGAAATTTGGCCTTGGGGAGAATCCAAGCAACATGTCTCGATAACACGTTCCTTCCTCTCCCATGGGTCAATGCCTCTTAAAATGACCTTCGAGGGTGGTAGATATCCCGGTGTTCTTCCTCAAAGATCTTCACAGAGATACGACCGGGCCGCCTATGCATATCTCCTACGGTCCCTAGACCGCTATCCTATAAGGGCCTCAAGGGCAGGCTACATCATCCAGGTAACTTTCCTTCTCGTACTTATTTTCTTTCAGTCATTTTGTCTGCACTTTCTTACTTTGATTTCTTAAAACAACCATGGTGTTTTGAGCATCTAGGAACCATAGCCCCTAAACTGAGGGATCCTGAGACATTCTTCTTCCCCCTGGCCACAAAATGGGAGATAAACAGGTGGTTCGGGCTCGACACCAGCCTCCGGGGACCATCGCTCATTCTCTTTTGAACAATCTCACTGAGGTATGCCATGTCTGACATTGAAATTCTATTCGCCTGATGCTGTACTTACCCTTCCTTGGTTTTGCAGGCTACTTGGAGACCATTCCATGACCTTGTGTTTCTGGATTTCGAGAGAGTCATTTGGGTTCATCAACTATTTGAGAACCGAGTCCTTTTCTAGGGCCTGTGGGGCCTTGCTTGGTACCTCAAAGAGAGAGTAGTATCCCAGTGGTCAGACATCGATCCACATCCTTCTTCCATCTTCCTCCACCCACTATGCATTGTCCAGAGATTGTCCCGACAGATGAGATGAAGGACTTGGCTAACGGAGTATGGGAGGACTCCTTTCTTGATCCAGATAGGGACTATGGAGCCTTCCTGGAGGAGGAGATAGTGTGCACCCCTCTTGGTCCCAATGGTCCAGTGGTATGTTGCCCTTTCTTGAGTATTTCCTACAGATTCTTCCTTGTTTTATCTTGACTAATTCTTTCAGGGGAGAGTGAGACGTGTAGATCCTTCTATTGTTCGGTCGCATGGTAGTGCTACCGATCCTTCACAAACAGGGCCCTCCAACAGTGCTGACGGGTCTCTCAGAGTTGTTAACATCTCCTTTCATGGCTTCCCTACCTGGACCTATCCCAACGTGGCCAAACCCAATCTCCCTCTTCTACTGGAGCCGAACACAGATGTAGACGCTTCCTTTGGGCTGCCTATTCCTTATGATTAAGTGAGTATCTGATCATTTTTCAATTAACTCTTGACTTCCTTTGGCTGATATGCTCTTTCTCAGGTGTCCCCGAGGTCTATGCTGAGATTAGGAGGATGCACTATGGCCTCTATGAGGTGATAGTTGCCAAGGATCGGAAGATTTCTCAGCAGGGTGCACTAATTGTGGACCTAACCCAGAGGCTGGAGTAGGTTGGAGTAGCATCTGTGGGCTCCTTGGTGCTTTATGAGGATGGTTCAGAGTATGATTCAGCTGATGGCTTTTGACCCATAGGGATTTGTTCTTGCATTCACTGAAAACACAAACACATGGACATTTTCTTTCTTTTTTTCTTTTTCCCTCCCCTTGTTTGTTCATCATTTATTTCAGCATCTTATGAAAACTTACTTTTGGCACAAAAAAAAAATCTTTCTTTCTTTTTTTTTTTTTTATTTGTTTGCAATTCTTAGGCACAATCAATTCCACAACTCAAGTTATAATTAGAATAATCGGGATAATATGAAAATCCAAATACTTCCTCATTCCATTACCAAGTGAATTACATGAAAAGAGGGACAATTTTCCCACCACAGATGGGATAGGTGAATAACAAGGTGGGGAGACAATTCTTGAGGTGGGTGAAAGTTCACTAACTCTTCTGGGTCCGTCTCCTCGAGCCCGTATTATCGGCTGATGTATATAAATAAAAGGACATGTGTGTCTATCCCATTAGTCTAACATATTTATGGCTAGGGGTCTTCATCAAAAAATCTTCGTGTGGCTTCCCTGGGCACCTCCATGTGATATCCTGCATAGTCCTTTCTTGAAAGTACTTCTTCCAATCGGTGATAAGGTTAAATTCCAGAACTTCTCTCTTATCCCAGTAATGAAAAACTCTGAGTGGGCTTCCCCTTAATGGTATGGAGAGCTTCAATTTCTCGAGAAGCCAAATATGAAAAATAGCAGGACTCCCCTGATAATGGTCTAGTCCAAATCTATGGCCATAGCTCATGTCATCAAATCCCTTGAATGTTTCTGCAAGAACTATAAGGACGATGTTACCTCCTTCTTCAACTGTTTTACTACCTCAATCAGAACAGATGGTGCACCATACCCAGGAGTGCGAAGAACATAACAAACTATCATGCAAAGTAAATAAGCATCCAGAGATTGCTGCTAATGGATTCCTCCCATTGGTAGATATTGGATGAAGATCTGAGCCACCTTCAGAATGTCGATCTTCCCATATCTGACAAACTGCTTTACTTCTTCTTCTTTCCATCTGAAGAAATCCTAAATTTCCTCTAAGCAATCTTTCTTCAAAGACGATTGGAACAAACTGCCTTGAGGTGGAGATAGCATACAAACCCAAAATTATTCAAGAGTTGGGCAAATATCTACTATTCCTAACCGAAATACATGTAGGTTGGCATCCCAGTGTTGAGGCACCTACCGGAGCTATTTTTGATGTAGCTTCATACATCCAATCCAACGCAGAAATGACACATTCATGGATTCCAGTAATCCTGGTGCCCACATATTTATGTCTAAGGTCCATTTCCTCAGGTCTCGTCCAATGAGCTCATTAATTTTCCTAAAACCAATGCAAACAACAAGATATGATGATTTATTAAAGCATTACTCATTAGCTAATGATTCAAACAATCCTTTACCGTTGTCACATCAAGCTCTTCTATTTTTCTTTTGAATTTAATTGATCAAGGGTGGAGAATAAACTGGCCTTGATAAACTATTGTCGAGTGGCGATTTTCTTTTGGGGGATAGAATCCTAGATAAGAATGGACAGACCATAGGTGAATGACAGATACCTAATGGCCTTTCATACCAAATGGCGATTCTTGGGGGACACAAACTATGATGATCTTTTAAGGTACTTTGATTATTAATCAAGGAACCAATTTATTGCCTTTAGATGGTTGAGATCGCACTTGCACATGTCAAGTTGCCTACGTATCCCTCGAAAGGAATCAGGTCTAACATAGTTCAGGCCATTCACCTTTTCAGACATAATATTTTTTCAATTGATCCATGTTAACCAATCCAAGTATTTCTTTGCCGTTGTGGTCTCCGAGTTTCATAGCTTTGCCTGGTAGAATTTCTTTGATAGTGAATGGGCCGCTCCAGTTGGGCCTGAATTTTTCTCTTGGGTCATGAATTGGGGCCCTTTGTTCTTGAAGAACAAGTTCACCTTCCTCTATGTGATGGGGCTTTACATTCTTGTTAAAGGCCTTAGCCATTCTTAATTGATACCTCTTCAGATTATCCATGGCTTTCATTTGCCTTTCATCAAGAAAGTTGAGCTCGTCATTTCTAGCTTTCACCCACTCTCCTTCAGGTAGCTGACTATCAAGAAGCACCCTCAGGGATGATATCAGGATTTCCACTAGTAGAACCACCTCAACTCATGCACCAAAGAGAAAGGAGTTACCCCTGTCGAAGATCGTACGGAAGTTTAGTATGCCCATAAGGCAAGAGGTAACTTATTAGCCCAATCCTTATGTGTTTCCGCCATTTTTTGCAGAATGACTTTGATATTCTTGTTAGCTGCTTCTATTATCCCATTGGTCTATGGCCTATAAGTGGTAGAGCGATGCGTTCTGATGCTGAACTTTGTGTAGATTTTGTCGGTCTTACCCCAGAAGTGGGATCCTTGATCTGATATCAGTTCTTGAGGTACTCTATATCAGGAAATGATGTTTTCTTGGATGAACTTGGCCACCTTAGCAAATGTGAGGACTGCATAGGATTGAGCTTCTACCCACTTGGTGAATTAATCAATGGCTACCAGGATGAATTCGTGGTGATTGGATGCTTTAGGGTTGACTTTTCTAATGATATCGATACCCCAAGTGGAGAATAGCCAAGGTAAACTGAGCGAATGCAACTTTGTTGGCTGGATATGTATGATGTTAGCAAATATCTAACACTTGTGGCATTTCTTGACGAAGACCACACAATCTGCTTCCATTGTGTTCTAGTAATATCCTAGCCTGAGGATTTTCTTAGATAACATCTTGGCATTTTTATGGGGTCCATAAAGACCTTGATGAATTTATTCCATAATAGTTGTAGCTTGTTCCTCATCTGCACACAACAACTGTATTCCGTTATAGGACCATTTGTATAACAGATCCTCTTAGAGAATAAACTGTGTGGCATATCTGCTCAGAAACTTCTCTCTGTCAGTTGCTTTAATTGGATACTTCCTTTCCCTAATCAAATCCACTATGTGAGTGAACCAAGACAAGACCATCCATAGTGAGAGAGTTCACTAAATTATGATAAATGGGCCTGCTTCTTTGTTCTACCAAGAATGGTCAGACTCTAGCCATAAGGTTGCACTCTACCATAAAAGCCAAGGTTGCAAGGGCATCAGCAAACCTGTTATTATCCCTCTGGAAGTATTCAAACAAAATCTTCTCAAAGTGTTCAATCACCTCTTCTAGATGCTCTTGATATGACTTTAGCTTCTCATCTCTAGTTTTCCACTTTCCCTATGTCTGACAGATGACAATGGATGAATCACCATAAACCTTGATCCTTTTAACCCAATGGTTAAAGTAGTTTCGAGCCCTAAAGCATAAGCTTCATACTCAGCAATGTTGTTGGTATAGGGGAAGTCAAGGCGGAATAACGAAGGCAAATAAAGACCGTCAGGAGTGACAAGCAATATTCCTGCACCACATCCCTTCTGATTGGCTGCTCCATTAAAGAATAACTACCATTCAATAACTGTATCTTCTTCCTCTACCGTTACGATTCCTTCATCAGAAAAGGCATCATCCAAGGACCTTCCATCTTCTGTGGGGTGAGTAGCTAAATGATCAGCTATGACCTGGCCCTTGATAGATTTTTGAGTAACATAGGTGATGTTAAACTCTGATAGCAAAAGTAACCAATGGGCCATCCTTCCTTAAGGCCGTCAAGAGATATTTGATGGGATCCATCTTTGAGATCAAATGCACCAGATAGGAAACCATGTAGTATTGTTACCTTTTAGTTGCCCAAATCAACGCAGCACAAGTTCTTTCCAAAGATGTGTACTGGGTCTCATATTCCAGAAACTTCTTGCTGAGGTAATATATGGCGTGCTCTGCCCCCTTTTTTATTTCCTTCTACTCTAGTAAAGAGCCCATGGAATATTCTCCCATGGACAGATACAACAGAAGTGGTTCTCCTTCCACTGGTGGTGTTAATACTGGTAGGTTTATAAGGTACTCCTTGATCTTGTCAAAGGCTTGTTGGCATTGGTTATTCCATTCCGTGGGCTGATCCTTCTTCAACACTTGAAAATTGGTTAATAGATTGTAGTCAACTGAGCTATGAATTTACTAATATATTGGATGTGACCCAGAATCCTAGTATTTGCTTCTCAGTCCGAAGCATGGGAATTTCTTAAATTGCCTTGATCTTGATAGGGTCGACTTTAATTCCTCTTTCACTCACTAAGAAGCCTAACAACTTTCCCACCGTTGCCCTCGAATACACACTTCTGAGGGTTAAAATTCAGCTGATACTTCTTGATTCTTTCAAAGAATCGCATTAGTGTGGGAATATGCCCCTGCCGATCTTTAGACTTTACTATCATATC
The DNA here is from genome assembly GCA_022985045.1 of Macadamia tetraphylla. Lineage (NCBI taxonomy): Eukaryota > Viridiplantae > Streptophyta > Magnoliopsida > Proteales > Proteaceae > Macadamia > Macadamia tetraphylla. Next base: position 27,641,168 of record CM040970.1, read on the forward strand.
GTCCACATAGACTTCCACATCTTTGTTCATCTGTCATGCAATATGGTTATGGCTGCTCTTTGATTGGTTGTCCCACATTCTTCAGTCTAAAAGGCATCACCTTGTAACAATAGGTTCCCCATGGAGTGGTGAAGGCTGTTTTCTCATTGTCTTCCAGGTGTATGCTTATTTGGTTGTATCCTGAGAATCCATCCATGAATGATAATAAAGCAAGCCCTACCATATTATCCACCAATACATCAATGTGAGGTAATGGGAAGTCATCTTTAGGGCTTACTTTGTTAAGATCTCGGTAGTCTATGCACATTCATATCTTTCCATCTTTCTTCGGTACTGGTACAATATTGCCCAACCATTGGGGGTACTTCACCACTTGTAAGAAACTCGCATTCCATTGCCTCACAAGTTCTTCTCTGATCTTCTTACTCCATTTTGGCCGTATTCTTCGGAGCTTCTATTTTACTGGCTTTGCCCCAGGCTAAGTTGGCAATCGATGTTGCACAATATTGGGTTCGATACCAAGCACATCCTCGTAAGACCAAGCAAAGACCTCAGATTTCCCTTTCCCGAAGATTATTCATCTGTTCGCTTTTTGTCTTTAAAGGGTAGTGCCAATTTTATCTCTCAAGGCATTGGTCAATTCCTAGATTAATAACCTGAGTATCCTCACGGATAGGTTGGGATTTCTTTGGTTTGCATGGCTTTATTAATTTTGATATTTATTATGATCATCATCGGAAAAGGAGGCAAGTTATACTCGTAATAAGAAATTTCATTCATAAAAGGAGTAGCACTCTTCATACAATGACCCTAGACTCTTCTCAAAAGGGAGATTGACAGTAATCATAAACAACATATTCAACTACAGACTTGATAACTAGCTTGATGCTTTCACTAGGGGTAATTAGGCTAGTTGACTCAATAGCATGAGCAAACTTGAAGTTTTCTCCAATGCTTGTCCAGTTCAGAAGTGGTTCAGTGGGTTGATGGATGAAGAGGTGTGGAAAAGGGCCTTCTTCACCTTTTGAGAAAGTTGCTACTATTTCTTTAGTGGCTTATAGTTCCTCTGGACAGGTGCCCTCTTCTTCATGAATACCAGCTGATCAATCTCATGCTCTCGGAAGCTGAACTTTCTGAGGGGTGAAGATCGATGGAGACTGCTCAATCCTTTTTCTATGAAGTCTATCTTTTCAAGCCTGTTGAGGGATGCCATCCCAGTTCCTTGGTCACATCTTTGACCACCTTCACGAGCCTTCCCATTGCAATTGGTTCGGGCACAGTACATACAAATCATCATCCTCTGTGCTCTCCTCTATTTTTTATACACACTTCATCCTCTGAAAGGATAGGTCTTGAGCTCATGTAACTCTTGGGCTCTTGGCTCTTGTAAGAGAGAGCAAATGAAACCTTTCAAATCAATGGGAAGCAAGACTCTAGGTGAGCCTTATCTTCTTCTCCCTTTCTCTCTTCATGAGAACTCGAGGACTAGGCATCTCCTTTATTGGATTAATGTTGTAGGATCATCGAGGAAGACTCGGTCTCAATCGTGCAATTTTTCTATCCACGTGATGTAACTATTTTGTCACCTTCTTTGACTAGCATTTTCTGTTGTTCCACTTCATGAGTCACCCAATCGAACTTGTCTTAGAAGAAAATTTCAAGTCTTGGTTGCATTTTGGGCGGTGGTTTCATCAAACCATGGCTCTACATTCTCATAAAAGGGAAATCCTCTCTTCTTTCACAAAGTATCCATTGAGAGTAGGTAGTAAGTGACGGAGATCTTCTTAGTCATCCTCAGACTTTCGCCTTTGATAGTTGGAGGAATGTACCGAGACCATTCTTTCCATTGTTTACCGCCAAACTAGGCTGCTTTGAACTCCTTGGTGATAGTTTCTCATCCCATACTAGGAAAATATCGATGTTCTTCATTATATGATTCACGGTGGACTCAGATGGCATCATAGTTAGCTAGGATTTTCTCCTTGGGAGCTTCTTTGGCAATGGCTGTAAGTGGTGTCTATTTCAAAACCACTCATTGCACCTCCCGATTTTGTTCTTCCCCATTTTCAATGTTAGCTAGAGTGTTAGCCACTTTAGGATCTCCAGCCACAAAGATCACCTTCCCCTCATAAATGAACTTTATTTTTTGATGGAGACTAGAGGACACCGCCTTCGCAAGATGCAACTAAGGCCTTCCCAAGAGCATGTTAAAAGCTGTCGGTATATCAATGACTTGGAAATCAACATCAAACTTCATCCGACCAATCTTTATAGCAAGGGTAATGATGCCAAGGATCTTCCTCTTGGTATTATCATATGCCCTTATGGTTTGGGTGGTTGGCCTCATTTCTTCCAAGTTGATGCCGATACTTTTTGTTGATCTCAATGGTAGCACATTCAAAGTGGACCTGCTGTCAACAAGAACCTGGGAAACAACTTTGTCAAGGCATTCAACTGTAATGTGGAGAGGCTGATTGTGTTGGGTTTCCTTTTGAAGCTCAAAATTTGAGAACATCAGGGACTGCACTGCATATGTTGCTTCTATTATATGTGTGAGGTGCGTCAAATTTATCTCGATTGACACTTGCACATTAGCAAGAGACCTCAAGACTGCTTCATGGAATGAAGGGGATGCCATCAACAATCCCCAAATGGAGATGTTTGCTTGGGACTTCTTGAGTTGAGCCAAGACTGGGTTCTCTGGCTCTTTCTTTACGCTACTAGTTCCAGCTTTGTTAGCCCTTGGCTGCTCTACTACTAGAGCTTCCCCTTGTAGTCTTTCCCACTTCTAGTTTCCATCATATTGATTTGTTTTTTCAAAATAATCTCAGTGGGATAACTATCTTCATCATCACTATTGGTTAGGGATATTATCCCCACCATAGAATCATCTTCTTTTGATTCTCCTTCCCTACTTAGGATGGGAAGTCGAGGACCTCCACAAATATCCACCGCCCTGGCTCATAGCTTCTTGGCTATATTGGAAAGCTATTGGAATTCAGCATCTACCGCCTCTACGATTGTGTCATCTGGTCCTATTTCCTCCAGATCATCCAATTGCTCATGGTAGTAAAGACCGCTGATGGTTACTTTCCCTAACAATTTGTCAATTTCTTCTACCCTTTCTTGCATTCTCAATGTGTTAGAATACACTTCACACAGTTTTTCTTCTAACTCAAATATGGAGTACTATTCATCCATATAAACTTGCGTTGGCTCTCCAGATTCCCCTCATTCTCCTAATCTAATGTAGAATCATATCCCTCCATGCATAGGGAAGGGTAAATGCCACTTGTTGGATCAGCTATTAGGTCATCATTGCCAATGGTGTAGATTGAGAAACATGTCGGATGTTCTGGTGAGTAATATTCTGACTCATCATCATAATCATTATACCAAGGCCCTTGGTAGTCATCCCAGTCTAAATACCCATCATCCTCTCAAGAATCAGAGACATCTCCATCCTTCTCATCTTCATTTTTGTCATCATCGTCATCGTCATCATTCTCTTCTTTGCTAATTTCACTCCTACTTGATTCTTCATCAAATTCCTTACGGCCATCAAATTCTCTAGCATCCAAACACTCATAGTATTTAGAGCGTATGGATCAAATATTTCTATAGGGTTGGTCCTATCATTACTAGCTCAAGTTGACCAGTCCTAACTCATCATCCTCGTGTCACCCCTCTCGTGGATTAAGGAAGTGTATTCTTTGATCTGCCCCCATAGCCAATGTGGTTAATGCTATAAAAAGATCAGCTGTAATATCTTCAATTACCTCTGGATTGTCTTTTGAAGTTACAACAGGCTGAATTAGAGAAGTGGGATCACTCTCATGGTCTTCCCCCAATGTATTTACTGACCCTGTTGATGAAGTCATTTTTGGGGAATCTAGTAGTGCAAGCATATCCGTCCAATCATACCCGTCTTTCCATCCAACCTTCTTTTGGGTTATACACAGAACATTGAGAATGGGATTGGTATGAGGATGATGAGGGATATGAAGTGGGATGGTATGAAGATGATGTAATGTGAGAGGTAGGATATGAAGATTGGGGGTGATAGGATGAAAAGGTTCCTCCACTTTGATGGTGGGGGAAGGGTTGATGATATGGTAGAGGCTGATAATATGGCGGAGGCCGATAATGTGGCAGAGGCTGGTAATACAGTGCAGTGGATTTTTCTAATGAGGAGGGATGGACAGGGGGCACCCGATCTTCTGACTCTTCCTCTGATGATTCTCTTCTTCTAGGGGTTCTTATGACTCCAACCTATTAACTCATGATTTTCCTATAAGTGTGGGCATTCATATGATTATTCCGAGATCTAAGTACAATGAGTTTAGTAGGGTCACCCTCTGTAGTTTCCTCATCCAGACTGTTCACATGATTAGGGAGTGGATTGGTATTGATATTAGGAGGCTATTTGATCTTGACCTCAATGTTTCCATTGTCTACCAAGTCCTGAATTGCATACTGTAAATCCAAACATCTTTTAGTATTGTGTCTCTTCTGAGTGTGGTAGGCACAATACTCATGATCCCTATACCAAGCTGGAGGAGGGTTGCTGATCAACTTTTAGTATTGTTAACATGAAGGCTTACCCCATCTAGTTATCTGCAAGTTACCACGACTTGGTGATGCCGAGAAAACCTTAAATGAACCTTGGGGTCTCTCGACCCATCAAACCTATCACCGCCATTTAAATTTTTCTCGAATTTTGCTCTAGAGAAGAAACTCATTTCTCGTAATCCACCGCTGGCCTTCCGAGCCTTTTCCCGCTCGAATGATGTTCTCCAATTCTCCAACGCTCTCCAATTTCCTTCTTTCTTTTCTCCCGGAGGCTCAAAGCGGATGTGTGTCAGAATTCTCTTTTCATCTTCAATCACTACCTCGGGAGGAGGGACCTTGAATAGGCCCCTCATTGACCATTCAAACGGGTAGGTGAAGATCCTCTCGACCGTTGGTCGACATGCTCGTTCCCCGAGTCAACTCGGAAGAATTCCACAATGACATGTAGCTCTATTCGTCCACATCTCCTGCGGTGTTAGCTCATTTCGATCAGCCTGAGGGTTCAAGTGTATGCAGATTCGAGCTATCTCTTTGACTTCAGCCATTTATGTCTATAAGGTCTCCACGGATGGACCTGTGCCTATTCGGGTGTTTCCATGTTGGGTGGATCCATGCTTACTGGGCTGTAATCACCTGGTAGTAGACAATCTTGAAGAGATGACGAAGGTGATTCTGGATTTAGGCGAGTCAACCGATTACCCTAACGCATCCAAAGGGACCACGGTGAATACTTGAGATGTGGAATTGTGCCTGAACCAAAAGTGGTTTATTTTGGGATTCTTGAATTCCCAACCCCTTATTTGCGCATTCATCAAATTAATAACCAATGATTCATCTGAAGTCAGCCTGCTAAATGGTAGACGGTGGATAGGGTTTGATGCCCCTGGTCCACCCAACGCCATAAGCGGGAAGTTCATACAAATGGCTTGTTGAGAATATTCCCATAAGACATTCCATATAATAAAGTCATGCTTTCCTTGCTCTTTTCCCACTAGGTGTCCTTCCTCCTGATTTTCTTGGGACTTGACGTGATCTGACGGATTGCCCCTAAGTCACAGATCTAGACATTCTTCTTAAGGAGGAGGGACACCTTTATCCGAAACCCACTTAGGAAAGCAATTCGATGATAGGAATATAGTGTAGGAACCTGTGGAGCTCCTAGCTTGTTCATCTATTTTCTACATGATGGACCATGCGTGGATGCAATAGGACAAACAAGGCTTCCTTGATAGGATCTATATATGCAAAGTACGTGATCATTTTGAAATACCCATAAGTACGATATCAAGGGGGTGACTTCCTGGCCCATTACTCGTGACTACACCAGAGGTTAAGCAATTGGGCATGGGGTGGTGGAACCGTGTGTGATTATGTGCAAATGTGTAATGTAGGGTAACCATCATTCGATCTCATAATGTTGTAAAGTGCTCAAACCTCCCCGAGGGTGCCGGCACAAATATAGACATCCTCGCATTTGATGACACATTCGATCTCGTAATGCTATAAAGTGCATGGACCTCCCCGAGGGTGCGGCACAAATACAACATCCTCGCCTGCTTGACGATAGATTCCACTCTTGTACAAGAAGCGGTATCATTTGCTCGTGAGTACTCTCTATGACATGCACTAACCTCCCCAAGGGTGCGGATAGGAGTCCTCGCCAAATGATTTCACTTGAGCATGATGCATGATGCGTTAGCTAATACAATTACAAACATGGGGTTAGCCAAACACGCTTTCAAACAAATGTGCTGGAAAATGTTCTTGCATTTAAAGGTAGCATCTAGTATTGGAAGCTGGACATTTATGCCCAGTGGAGTCACCACTATGAGGAAAGCGGCTAGAGAAGAATGGGCTATACATCCCCGTCCTCTCTCCCCTCTCTCTCTTCACCTTTATAAGAGGGGGAGGGGTTCGAGTCGTGTAGCTTGGCCAGGCCCCACACACCGATCACCGCTTGGAGATACATGGAGGCCTATTTCGTAAGAGTGTAAAATTTATCATTTGAGATGGGGACTTTGATGATGGTCCAATTCGGGGATCGGGATCATGCAAATGGGGTTTGGAGTCGCCACCTAGGTTATGGGCCTAGGACCTGGGGGTGGGCCGGATTCCTGAGAAAAGGGCCCAAATTTTAGCCTGGTACAGAGATTTGGGGTAAATGTTAGGTTACAAAGTTAGGAAGGTGTTAAGCACCCAATCTGCCCAGTTCAATCGGTCTTCTTGCTAGATGCTTAAGAATGAACAGTTTCCATAATTATTACTATTCCATATGAATGGCTAAGTTATCACACATATATACATCAATTGAATTCAATCTACTATATACACTAAGACAAGGTCTGTTTAAAGTCTACACTATGACCCGTGTATGTGCGGGTGTGGGAATATGTATGGTGTGTGGGCCACTTGCATGGTGTAGGATGTGCATGACATCTAGCAGGGCACTCACACTAATATAGGGTTTTCCAATGATGATTACGAGATCCGCATTCTGATTTTGGCGATCATATATCATCGTAATCATATTTTCAAGCACTATTCATCTATATGGTCATCTTGACCAATTTCTTCAGATATAAATAGTCAAAATTGGACCCCTTCCTCCCGTAGGGATTTCTAGGGTTTTAGGGCCCGGAGTGTTTTAGGGTTATCTGCGTACGTAGGAAATGAATTTTAGGGTGTCTGGGTTAGGTGAGGGATTTTTCGTGTTTCAATGGACTGCCCACATGCGTGGCATATGTGCAGAAGGCGTGATTTTTGGGGATGAGTGTGAGATCTATCGGCCTAATTTTAACGTATCATATATCATCAAAATCGTTCAAGCATTATTTATCTGTATGGTCATCTTGACCAAATTCCTTATATATGAAAAGTCAAAATTAGACCTTCCTCTCTCCTACGTAGGGACTCTAGGGTTTCGGATAGGGAATGTTTCTACCAGCATCTCTGTCGGTCGAAAATCGAAAATCACACCCAAGATCCATATTTCATCAAAGCCGAGGAGGTGACAAAATTGGGTGTCTATAGGCATGCTTTGTTGCCATTCATGGATGGATTCTCGGGATACAATTAAATAAGCATGCACCCAGTGGATCGTGAGAAAACAGCCTTCACCACTCCATGGGGAACCTATTGTTACAAGGTGATGCCTTTTGGACTGAAGAATGCCAAGGCAACTTATCAAAGAGTAGCCATGGCTATATTACATGACATGATGAACAAAGATGTGGAAGTCTATGTGGATGACATGATAGTAAAGTCTAAAGATCGGTATGGGCATATTTCCGCACTAAGGCGATTCTTTGAAAGAATTAAGAAGTATCAGCTGAAGTTGAACCCTCAGAAGTGTGTATTCGGGGCAATGGTAGGATAGTTGTTAGGCTTCTTGGTGAGTGAAAGAGGCATTGAAGTCAACCCTATCAAGATCAAGGCAATTCAAGAAATGCCCATGCCTCGGACTGAGAAGCAAATACGAGGATTTCTATGTGACATCCAATATATTAGTAGATTCATAGCTCAGTTGACTACAATCTATGAATCAATTTTCAAGCTATTGAAAAAAGATCAACTAACGGAATGGAATGACTAATGCCAACAAGCCTTTGACAAGATCAAGGGCTACCTCATGAACCCACCAGTATTGACACCGCCGGTGGAAGGAGAACCACTTATGTTGTATCTATCCATGGGAAAATATTCCATGGGCTCTTTGCTAGCATAGAAGGAAACAAAAAAGGGGGCAGAGCATGTCGTATATTACCTCAGCAAGAAGTTTCTAGAATATGAGACAAGGTACATATCTTTGGAGAGAACTCGTGTTGCATTGATTTGGGCAACTAAAAGGTTGCGATACTATATGGTTTCTTACCTAGTGCACTTGATCTCAAAGATGGATCCCATCAAATATCTCTTCGAGAAACCAGCCTTAATAGGAAGGATGGCCCGTTGGTTACTTTTGCTATTAGAGTTTGACATCACCTATGTTACTCAGAAATCTATCAAGGGGCAGGCCATAGCTGATCATTTGGTTGCTCACCCCATAGAAGATGGAAGATCCTTGGATGATGCCTTTACTGATGAAGGAATCAAAGCAATAGAGGAAGAAGATACTGTTAATGAATGGCAATTATTCTTTGATGGAGCGGCCAATCAGAAGGGATGTGGCATAGGAATATTGCTTATCACTCCTGATGGCCTTTATTTGCCTTCATCATTTCGCCTCGACTTCCCTTGTACCAACAATATTTTTGAATATAAAACTTGTGCTTTGGGGCTCAAAACTGCTTTAACTATTGGGGTGAAAAGGATCAAGGTTTATGGCGATTCATCCATTATCATCTATCAGACACAGGGAAAGTGAAAAAGTAGAGATGAGAAGTTGAAACCATATCAAGAGCATCTAGAAGAGGTGATTGAACACTTTGAAAAAATTTCATTCGAATACTTCTAGAGGGATAATAATAGGTTTGCTAATGCCCTTGCAACCTTAGCTTCTATGGTAGAGTGCAACCCTATGTCTAGAGTTCAACCATTCTTGGTAGAACAAAGAAGCAGTCCCATTTATCGTAATTCGTGAACTCTCTCACCGTGGATGGTCGGTCTTGGTTCGCTTCACATAGTGGATTTCATCAGGAAAGGAAGTATCCAATGAAGTAATTGATGGAGAGAAGAAGTTTCAGAAGATATGCCACCTAGTTTATTCTTCAGAGGATTTATTATACAAAAGATCCTATGAGAATACAATTGTTATGTGTAGATGGAACAAGCTACGCTATCATGGAAGAAATTCATCAAGGCCTTTGTGGACCCAACATGAATGCCAAGATGTTATCTAAGAAGATCCTTAGGCTAGGATATTGCGAAGCCCGAACACAATGGAAGTAGATTGGTGGACTTTGTCAAGAAATACCACAAGTGTCGATATTTCTAACATTATACATATCCCTTCAACAGAGTTGCATTCGCTCAGTTCACCTTGGCCATTCTCCACTTGGGGCATTGATATCGATGGAAAGGTCAACCCTAAAGGATCCAATGACCACGAATTCATCTTGGTAGCCATTGATTATTTCACCAAGTGGATAGAATCTCAGTCCTATGCAATCCTCACTTCTGCTAAGGTGGCCAAGTTCATCCAGGAAAACATCATTTCCTGATATGGAGTACCTCAAGAATTGATATCAGATAAGAGATCCCACTTCTGGGGCAAGACCGACAAAATCTACACAAAATTCGTATCATAAGGCATCATCGTATCACTTATAGGCCATGCACCAATGAGGCAAGAGAAGTAACTAATAAGAATATCAAAGTCATTCTACAAAAATGACGGAAACACATAAGGATTGGGCTGATAAGTTACCCTCATGGTATGCCGACTTCAGATGATCCTCAACGGGCAACCCCTTCTCTTTGGTATATGGGGTTGAGGCGGTTCTACCTGTGGAAATCCTAGTACCATCCCTAAGGGGGCTTCTTGTAGTCACCACCAAGGAGAGTAGGTGAAGGCGATATGAGGAGCTCAATTTTTTTGATGAAAGGCACATGAAGGCTATGGATAATCTGAAGAAGTATCAACTGAGAATGGTCAGGGCCTTTAACAAAAATGTGAAGCCCCATCACATAGAGGAAGGCAAACTTGTTCTTCGAGAACAAAGAGCCCCAATTCATGACCCAAGAGAAAAATTTAGGCCCAAATGGAGTGACCATTCATTGTCAAAGAAATTCTACCAGGTAAAGATGTGAAACTCATAGACCCCAACGGTGAAGAAATACCCAACTAGTTAACATAGATCAACTCAAGAAATATTATGCCTGAAAGGGTGCATGGCCTGAACTACGTTAGACCTGATTCCTTTAGAGGGATACATAGGTAACTTGACATGTGTAAGTGTGGTCTCAACCATCTAAAGGTAATAAATCGGTTCCTTGATTAATAATTAAAGTACCTTAAAACATCATCATAGTTTGTGTCCCCCAAGAATCGCCATTTGGCATGAAAGACCGTTAGGTATCTGTCATCCACCCATTGGTCCATCACTTCTTACCCAGGATTCTATCCCCTAAGAATCGCCATTTGGCATGAAAGGCCATTAGGTATCTATCATTCACCTATGGTCCGTCCATTCTTATCTAGAATTCTATCCCCTAAAAGAAAATTGCCACCTGGCACCAGTTTATCAAGGCCAGTTTATTCTCCACTCTTGATCAATCAAAGTCAAAAGAAAAAAGGAACAGCTTGATGCAACAGTGGTAAAGGCTTGTTTGAATCATTAGCCAATGAGTAATGCTTTGATAAATCATCATATCTCATTGTTTGCATTGGTTTCAGGAAAATTCATAGGCAAGAAGTTGAGGAAATGGTCCTTGGACATAAATATTAGGGCAGCTGGATTGCTGGAATCCATGAATGTGCCATTTCTTGGCCAAGTTGGATGTGTGAAGCTACATCACCAATTACTCCGATAGGTGCTCAACACTAGGATGCCGACCTGCATGTATTTTGGTTTGGATTAGCGAAGATTTGCCCAACTCTTGAAGAATTTTGGGTTTGTATGCTATCTCCACCCAAAGGCAGTTTGTTCCAACCCTCTTTGAAGAAAGATTGCTTAGAGGAAATTCAGGATTTCTTTGGATGGAAAGAAGAAGAAGTAAAGTAGTTTCTCAGGTATGGGATGATTGACATTTTGAAGGTGGCTCAGGTCTTCATCTAATATCTACCAATTGGAGGAATCCATCAACAGTGATCCCTGGATGCTTATTTACTTTGCATGATAGCTCGTTATGTTCTCTGCACTCCCAGGCATGGTGCACCATCTGTTCTGATTGAGGTAGTAAAACAATTGAAGAAGGGAGGTGACATCATCCTTACGGTTCTTGTAGAAACGTTCAAGGGATTTGATGACATGAGCTATGGCCATAGATTCAGACTAGATCATTATTAGGAAAGTCCTGCTATTTTTCAGATTTGGATCATTGAGAAACTGAAGCTCACCACACTCTTAAGTGGAAGCCCACTCGGAGTTTTTTATTACAGGGATAAGAGAGAAGTTCTGGAATTCAACCTTATCACCGATTGGGAAAGGACTGTGCAGGATATCGCATGGAGGTGCCCAGGGAAGCCACAAAAAGATTTTCTAATGAAGACCCCTGGCCACAACTATGTCAAATTGATGGGATTGACTCACACGTCCTTTTATTTGCCTATGTACATCAGCCGACAATACGGGCTCGAGGAGACGGACCCAAGAGTTAGTGAACTTTCACCAACCTCAAGAATTGTCTCCCCACCTTATTATTCACCTATCCCATCTATGGTAGGAAAGTGGTCCCCCTTTTCATGTGATACACTTGGTAATGCAATGAGAAAGTATTTAGATTTTCATGTTATCCTGATTATTCTAATTATGACTTTATGGAATTTATTGTGCATAAGTATTGCAAGCAAACAAAAAACAAAAAAGAAGAAAGATTTTCTTTGTGCCAAAAGTAAGTTTTCATAGAGATGCTGAAAAAAATAATCAACAAACAAGGAGGGGGGGGGAAGAAAAAAAAAGAAAATATCCATATTTTTGTGTTTGTAAGAAATACAAGAACAAATCCCTATGGGTTAGAAGCCATCATCCGAACTGCATCAACCATCCTAATAAAGCATCGGGTGTCCACAGATGCTACCCAACCCGCTCCACCTCGGTCAGTCTTCAATCGCAACCTTTCGGCAATCTCACGATCCTTGGTAACTATCACCTCAAGACAAAGCTATAGTGCAACCTCCTAATCTCAAAGATAGACCTCCGGGGACACCGAGAAAGAGCGATCAGCCAAAGGAAGTCAAGAGTTAATTAGAAAATGATCATATACTCACATAGTCATAAAGAATTGGCAGCCCAAGGGAAGCATCTACATCTATGTTCGGCTCCAGAAGATGAGGGAGACTGGGGTTGGCCGCATTGGGATAGGTTCAGATAGGGAAGCCACAAAGGGGACATTAGCAACTCTAAGAGACCCACCAACACTAGTAGAGGGCCTTGTTTGTGAAGGATCGATAGCACCGCATGCATCAATAGCGTAAGGATCTACACGTCTCACTCTCCCCTGAAAGAACATCAATCAAGACCAAAACAAGGAGGAATCTACAGGAAATACTCAAGAAAGGGTAACATACCACTGGACCATTGGGACCGAGAGGGGTGCACATTGTCTCCTCCTCCAGGAAGGCTCTATAGTCCCTATCCGGATCAAGAAAGGAGTGCTCCCATATTCCATTAGCAAAGTGCTTCATCTCGTCTCTAGGGACAATCTCGGACAATACATATTGGGTGGAGGAGGGTCAGGAAGGATGTGGATCGATGTGACCACCTGGGTACTACTCTCTCCCTATACCAAGCATGGCCCCATAGGCCCGGAAAAAGGACTTGATTCTCGACAATTGATGAACCTGCATTTACTCTCTCTAATCCAAAGCACAAGGTCATGGAATGGTCTCCAAGTAGCCTGCAAAACCAAGGAACTGTAAGTATAGCATCAGGCGAATAGAATTTCAATATCAAACATGGCATACCTCAGTGAAATTGTTCAAAAGAGAATGAATGGTGGTCCCCAGAGGATGATGCCGGGCCCGGTCTACTTGGTTATCTCCCCATTTTGTGGCCAGTTGGAAGAAGAATGTCTCAGGATCCCTCAGTTTAGGGGCTATGGTTCCCAGATGCTCAAAACACCAGGGTTGTTTCAAGAAATCAAAGTAAGAAAGTGCAAACCAAATGACTGAAAGGAAATAGATATGAGAAGGAAAGTTACCTGGCTGATGTAGCCTGCCCCCTTGAGGCCCCTATCCCTATAGATAGTAGGTCCAGGGACCGCAGGAGATATGCATAGGCGGCCTTGCCCTAATCCCAGGTATCTATTGTGCAAAGATCTTTGAGGAAGAACACCAGGCGAATATCTACTCCCCCTAGGAGGTCACTATAGAGGCACTGACCCACAGCAAATAGCAGAAAGGAATATGCTATCTGAGACATGTTGCCTGGATTCTCCCCTAGGTTGAATTTCCACCATCAGGCACTTATCTCCCATAGGCAGATGCACGTTTGGCCAGCTTTAATGGTGATACTGGTCAGATCTACGAACTCCCTGGCAGTCGGGAATCCTATGGGAAGGGTCATGGTTCTACCCCCAAATGGATTGCCTATCAAGGCATAGAAGCACATAGGTGTAATGGTGATCTTGCCAATAGGAAGGTGAAAATTATGAGTACTCAGCCACCACCGCTCCATCAGGGCCCCCACCAATGCCGAATTAAACTTCCGAGTCTCTACAAGGGCCAGCCAGCATAGATAGGTATCATCAACCATCTCCTTCACCCTGTGAGGGAGCATCTTATACCAGGACTGAACCATTTTCGGATTCGGATGGCCATAGGAGGTCAAGGTCACGGTTCCTTCCCCTCATGCTAATGGAAATAATAAATAAATAGTAAAAGAAAAGAAGCATAAAAAAGTAAAAACATTACAAAACAGGAATAAAAGATGATCAAAATAATGAATGAAATGTAAAGACTTACCCAAGAACCCCATATGGAGTTACAGATATGATTCTAGCTATTGTGAAGGGTTTGCCCGAATACGCATCAGCCCACATCCCTGGGAAGGACCACGCAATTTCTAGCGGGACCTCTCCCAAAGTCTTCCTCTTCTCCTTTCGACATATTTTTAGAAATTGCAAGAAGCCATAGAATGTTTCCCAATTTGCACAAAAGCTCGTGGAGAATGTCAAATTCTCCAAATAGCTCCTCCCTTAAAATAAGATGGAATATCTTCAAGAACTCTAAGAGCAAAATGAAGAACACCAAGAACAAGAGGAAAAATTCAAGAAAACCAAAGGGCTCTAGGAATTCACCCACTGTAAAAGTTAGAATGAAGAATGAACAGGGAGGGACCCATTTTATACAAAAAAAAAAAAAAAAATAAATAAAATTCTAGATCAAGCATCAAAATTAAAAAAATTCCAAATCAACCTCAAGAATCAAATTCTAAACCAAAAATCAAGAATCAAGGAAAAATCAAAAGGAGACGTAATTTACCCGACCCCAAGTGGCCCAATCTCATTGACTCGGCCCTAGGTGGCCTAATTGCATTTCCTTGGCCCCAAGCGGCCCAATCTCATTGACCCAACCTGAAGTGGCCCAATTGCATTTACTCGGCCCCAAGTGGCCCAATCACTTTTATCCTGCCCCAGGTGGCCCAATGTTGTTAACCCGGCCCCAGGAAGCCCTTCTTCTTTGAGTCGGATCCGAGTGGCCCGATCTTATAGATCAAATCCCTGAACTAGCACATGTGAAGCTCAACAAAGGAAAATCCAAGAATCAAATATTTTTTTACTTGTTGTAAGATTAAAAGAGCAACGAATTCCTCTCTAGTAAACCCGGTCCCAGATAGTCCAGATTAACTCGAAGACCCAAATTAGAGACCATATTTCTAATTGGCATATGTGAAGCCCAGCTAATGAAGAATTAGGATCAAAGTACTAACTTTTTTTGGAAGATTGGAAGAGCAGTGAATTCCTTTCCCCCAATTGGCAGCCCATGTAAGTCCTAAAACTTTAGAGATCTGTTGTATTTTTTTAACTCCATTGTAATTGAGTAAGATGATGGCAGTATATGCTCCGGGTGACAAAATGTGGTCGTTCTTTTCTTTGCCCTTCAGCCATTGGCTTAGGCCTTGGTTAAAGAGGGGTATTTTGTAGACACCCAATTTTGTCACCCTCCTTGGCAATGATGAAATATGGATCTTGTGCACGAATTTCGGCTTTCGACCGACTGAGATGCTGATGGTAACATTCCCTATTTGAAACCCTAGAATCCCCGCACAGGAGAGAGGAAGGTCTGACTTTGAATTTTCATATATAAAGAAATCTGGTCAAGATGACCATACAGATAAATAGTGCTCGAATACACGATTTCGACGATATATGACATGCCAAAATTACACCAACGGATCTCTAGGAATCATCCCTGAAAAATCACGCCTTGCCACACATATGTCGTGCACACGGAAAGTCCCACTGGAAACCTGTAAAAATCCCCCACCTAGCCCTAACACCCCAAAAATTCATCCCCTACCTACCCAGATAACCCTGAAATACTCACAGGTTTGAAACCATAGAAATCCCCACGCGGAAGTGAAGGGGTCTAATTTTGGCTTTTTATATACGAAGGAATCTGGTCAAGATGACCGTATGGATGAATAGTACTCAAAAATACGATTCCTACGATATATGATACGCCAAACTTGGAAAGATGAATCTCCCATAATCATCACCAAAAAAACCCATAATCATGTGCACGATGCGCGCTCTGGCCAATAGGTCAGTCCGCGTGCATGCTTGCTACCCACAGGCTGCAGAACATGCAAAGAGCCATGCCAAGCCCCACAGCCATGCACATAGCCCCGCAACCATGCACACAGCCCCACAGCCATGCACACTCCCCTGCACACCCCTGTAGTATGCTGCGGGCCCTAGCCGCACAACATGCGTGCCCTCGCCGCACTCTGTGCATGCCCCTGCTGTATGTCGTGCACACCTTGCCTGCATGGCCATACACACTGTGCCTGCACCATGCGCAGGTGGCCCACACACCGTGTATATGGCCTGCACATCATGCACATTGCCCGCACATCCGTGCGTGCATACACTTGCTGTGCACATTGCCCGCACACCCATGCATTTGTGCACCCATGACATCACCCACACTATCTGGCTACGCCTTCTCTCTTCTCCCGCTTTTTTGAAAATTGCCTTTTTTTGCTAAACCTTCTCTCTCCTCCCGCTTCCAAAATTACCTTTTCTCGCTAAACCTTTCTCTCCTCCCGCTTTTTGAAGACTAACTTTATGGCTCAACCTTCTCTCCTCTCGCTTAAAATCTACCTTTTCTGCTAAACCTTCTCTCTTCCCACTTTTTCAAAAATTGGCTTTTCCGCTAAACCTTCTCTTCTCCCGCTTAAAAATTGCCTTTTCTCGCTACACTTTCTCTCCTCTTGCTTTTCTAAAAATCACTTTTTTTAGCTAAAGTTTCTCCCTCCCACTTTTTTGAAAATCACTTTTTTTGGATAAAGTTTCTCTCTCCTCCCATTTTTCCAAGAATCACCTTTTTCCCGCTAAAATTTCTCTCCTCCCATTTGTTCGAAACCCCTTTACCCAATCGGACAAAAGCCCTCCCCACCCATTTTTGCCTTCAACCCCTCTTTAACCATTAGACAAAATCCTATCTCTTCACTTTAGGCAAGACCCCCTTTGTCCACCAATTAAGGGATTCCTCTCCTATTTGGCGGAAAACTATAAATACCCCTCCCTTAGAAGAAAATACACCAACACACCATAATCCCCTTTCAAAGTGAAATTTTGCTCCCCTCCGCCTTTTGATTTTCTTCTGATCTTCGGAGCGATCTTTGTCAAGATCTAAAATTTATTCGAATCTTCGAAGTGTTCTTGGGGATCTTGAAGATCTTCAATCCAAATTCTTAGTTAGATCAAGTTTTTCCAAAAATAGTATGTTCTTGAGCCACCTCCTTGAGTGTTCTTGAGCATTCTTGAGATAGAAACCCCTTTGAGATTGTTCGGTTCACGAAGAGATCTTTGTTAAGATCTGAAACTCGCTCGATCTTCAAAGTGTTCTTTGGGACTTTGAAGTTCTTCAATCCATTTTTAGGTTCACTGCTTTTCGTAAATAGCCTTCCTAGCCGAACCCCTAGCCGAGTGTCCCTAGAATATTTCTAGAAATAGCTATTCCTAGTGGAAGCTCTGTCGAAGTGCCACCTCAGCCTAGCCCAAAAATAGCCTATCCCCAGTGAAAGCTCTATCAGAGTGCCACCTCATCCCAAGCCCAAAAATAGCCTTCCCTAGCCGAAAGCTTTGTCCGAATCCAAAGCCAGAAATAGCCTTCCTAATCAAGCTCGTTCGATCCAAATCAAAGTGACTGCTTCTAAGGGAACTCGCCAGATACCATCACAATCAGCATCTCTTAAGAAAGGAAGTTGGAGATCAAGACCATCTTCCCCTGAGCTGGGAGAACATGAAAGACAGTCTGTGCTGGTACCAATCAAGGGCCCACCCCTCTTGACCTAAAATAGGGGTCAAATTTAGGTATAATCTCTCTCCTCATTTAAGATAATGTAGATATCTAATAAGCCTTGTTTTAGTGTATATATTAGCTTAAATTCAATTAATGTATATATGTGTGATAACTTAGCCATACATGTGGAATAGTAATAATTATGGAAAATGTTCGTTCTCAAGCATCCAGCAAGAAGATCGGTTGAACCGAGCAGATTGGGTGCTTAATACCTTCCCAACTCTGTATCCGGACATTTACCCTAAATCTCTAGACTAGACCAAATTTTAGGCCCTTTTCTTAGGAATCGGGCCCACCCTGGGTCCTAGGCCCATAACCCTAGGTGGAGACTCTGAACCCCATTCGTATAATCTCGATCCCCAAATTAGACTATCATCAAAACCCCTGTCTCGATTCCTCCCCCACACATGAAGGTGAAGAGAGAGAGAGGAGATAGGACAGGGATGCATAGCCCATCTCTGGCCGCTACCTTCACACAACACCTCTAGGGGCACTTCCAATGAAAGTGTGAATGCCTTATATCAGAATAATCCATACAGTAATACTTACAATCTAGGATGGAGAAATCACCCAAATTTCTCTTGGAACTAGAGTAATCAAGTGGGGCCTTCCAATTTCCATAGTCAAGGTCAATTTGGACCCCGAAGGCCTCCCTTTGCACAACAACATTTTTCCCTAACTACTTTTCCTAGGCTAAATGAAGGACCTCAGGCTAGTTTCAGAGGCCCCTCTCCTATCATCTTATCAGTAACCCCCTGGGTTTACCAACACTGGAGAGGTAAGTAGGGTAAGTGATTTAGAAAAGAATATGGCTCTCCTCATGACAAGTCATCAAAATCTTACGAGATAACTCACCTAAGTTGTCTCAATTTTGCATGAGAGAGAGAAGGGAACTTTGCCCAGTCAACTAGAGCCTAACTCTAGGCATCATCAGCCGATTAATTCACAAGCACCTCCTAATGGATCATTGAATGTAGTACAAGGTTAGACCCAATAAGGGCCCTCCAACCAATGTAATGTTGTTTATGCCCTTAGTAGTGGTAGTGAGTACCAACAGTGTTTCTAAATCTTCCCCATCTATTACTCCTATTAACTCTCCTTCTGTTAACTCTCCTCCTGTTAACCTAAAGATTCTTCTGAAACTAAAGATGATTTGTTTAAGGAAACCAAACATGATTCTTATCTTATGAAAAAGGGAAAATCCCTAACAGTCCTTATGTTCCTCCTGTCCCCTTTCCTAATCAGTTGATAAACAAAAAGAAGACTACTTCCATGGATAAAATTTTAGAAGTCTTCAAGAAGGTAGAAGTGAACAACCTCTTTGGATGCCATATCCCAGATCCTCGCCTATGAAAAGGTATTGAAGGATTTGTGTACTCACAAACGTATCACTAGTGTGCCCAAAAGGCATTCTTGGTGTAACATTAGTTCCAGAATTAGTCAACCTATAACCACCAAATATAAGGACCTGTGAGTCCTACCATAGCTTGTGTCATAGGTAATGTGAGGGTAGTGGTCCGTCTCTCTCCTCTCTTTCTTTTATGTGAGGGAGGGGAGTGTGTCATGTGTGCTTACGCCATGTAACCCTGACATCACGTATCACCGCCGGTGATATGTGGAGGCCTATTTCACAAGAGTGTGAAATTTGTCATTCGAGATAGGGGTTTGATAATGGGCCAATATAGGATCGAGATCATACAAATAGGGGTTTGGAGTCACCACCTAGGATTATAGACCTAGGACCTAGGGGTGGGCCCAATTCCTGAGAAAATGACCTGATAATTGGTCTGGTCCAGAGATTTAGGGTAAGTGTTAGGTTATAGAATTGGAAAGGTGTTAGGCATCCAATCGACCTAGTTCGACCGGTCTTCCTACTAGATGCTTAAGAATAAACATTCTCCACGGTTATTACTATTCCACATGCATGGATAAGTTATAACACAAATATACATTGACTAAATTTAAACTACTATATACACTAAAACAAGGTCTATATAAAGTTTACATGATGACAAGTTGGTTGAGAAACTGTACCTAAACTTAACCCCTATTTTGGGTCAAGAGGGGTGGGCCCCTGATTAGTATCGGCTCGGACTATCTTTCGGATTCTCCTGGCTTAGGGGAAGATGGTCTTGACCTCCAACTTCCTTTCTTGATTGATGTTGACTGTGATGATATTCGAACATGGTTTTGACTAGGAATGATTACTTTTGGATTTGGATTCGGATAGATCTTCGACAAGAGAAGGCTATTTTCGGACTTGGATTCGGACAAAGATTTGACTAGGGAAGGCTATTTCTGAGCTTAAGATGAGGCAGCACTCTGACAAACCTTCTGCTGGGGCTAGGGTAGGGGAGGACTAGGCTGAGGTGGCACTCTAGCAGCTTCACGGGATAGGCTAAGGAGGGCTAGGCTAAGGTGGCACTTTCAAGAGCCCACGGAATGGCTATTTCGAAAGATTCTAGGGCATTAGGACAGAGCTTCCATTAGAACTATTATTTTGGAAAGAAATGGATTGACCTAAAATGGATTGAAGATCCCCAAAGCCCCGAAGAACACTTTGAAGATCCGAACAGAACTCTGAATCTTGACAAAGATCTCTTCGTAGACCCAAAGAACATAAAAGGGGGAGGGATTTCTATTTTTGGTATAGCTCAAGAACACTCAAAGGGGGAGGCTAAGAACATACTATTTTTGGAAAAAACTGGATTGGACTAAGAACTTAGATTAAAGATCTTCAAAGTCCTAAAGAACACTTCAAAGATCCGAACAAGATTTTGGATCTTGACGAAGATCCGAACAAGATTTCAGATCTTGACGAAGATCGCTCTGAAGACCCAAGAAAATCAAGAGGGGGAGGGGAGGAGGAGAGAGGGTTTCACTAATATAGAGTAAGATGGGGTTGTTTTGTGTTACAAAATCTAAAGGAGGGGATATTTATAGGATTTCCGGACCAATGGGGTGGAGGGAGAATTTTTACCCAAAGGACAAAATGGGTGAAGAGGGCTCTTATCCAATGGGTAAAAGGGGTTCACGGACCAAAATGGGTGAAGAGGGTTTTTATCCAATAGGTAAAAGGGGTTTTTTTGGGGAAAGAGAATCCTTAGCCAAAAAAGGGGGTTTTTGATCTTAAGTGGATGAAGAGGGAATCTCTTCACCCACTGGGCCAGTGGAATACCAATCCTGGCCATTGATGGCGGCACCCAAGATTGGGTTGAAGTGCATGGGGCATGGCCAATATAGGAGGGCGCATAACTGCATAAAGTGTGTGGGTAATGGCATAAGTGTGCGACACATGGCATTGGTGTGCGGCACATAGCATTGGTGCGTGGCATAGGTGTGTAGCACATAGCATGTGGGGTAGCATGCACATGGGCACGGGTAGGGCAGCAAGCAAGGTAGGCTAGGCAATAGTAGGCATAGGTGTAGGCTACGGCCAGAGAGGGCACGACTATGGCCAGAGGGGGTGCAAGCTATGGCCAAAGGGGGCGTGAGCTATGGCCAGAGGGGGTGCAGGCTATGGCTAGAGGGGGTGCGGGCTAGTCCTGTGGGGGTACGGGCTAGGTCCTGTGGGGGTACGAGCATGGGCAGTAGCCATGGGAACTAGCAGGGCTAGCAGGCATGTGCTAAGCAGCAGCCAATGCGTAGCATGTATGCGGGTTGGCCAGCTGGCTAGCGAGTGCATGGATTCTTTTGGTGATGATCACGGGAGATCTGACGGTCAGATTTTGATGTACCATATATCATTCTAATCATATTTCTAAGCACTATCCATCTATATGGTCATCTTGACCAGATTCCTTTGTATATAAAAGTCAAAATTGGACCCTCTACTCTCCGCTGGGGGTTTCAAGGTTTTATAGTAGGAGAATTATCACACCCCAATTCTAGCAATCTAACTTACCATTAGAATACCATCGTGTGAGTAAGACACGTACCTATCTTACCAACCTACCAGGATCTCTGATAGCAGTACCTTAATATTTTCATAATCTCACATCATAAACCAACATAAGCAGCGGAATCAAAGTATAGTAACATAATCATAAATAAAATAGGGAAACGTCTAATGATAAACATAATATCATTTAGCAAGTTATTCAGTGTACAATCCTTCAAGACTTACATATATCAAGTTAAAACATAATATTCATAGACCTGTATCAACATAATCAAAAATACGCCAACACCTCATGGTGCACAGATGCACAAAAGTCACAAGCACGCCTTGGCCATGCTCCATCGTGTCCAACATCGACCAATCACTCACTTAGTACTCGAGTCCAGAGGAAAAAGAGTCACTAATCACAGGCACGACCATACCTACATCATCATCTAAAAAGTATGTATACGTGGGGTGAGCTTTCCAACTCGCTCAGTGAGGGGTGGGGTTCCAGCACATCCAATAAGAAATTCACAATAATAATTTATGATTCATGTTAGAAGAAATTAAACACATAGTCCATGATGCTCGTGATGTAGTTCATTTGTTTATTATCCACCTAACAATACAAACTAAGTTTGGCAAATGCTACTATGGTGCATTAGGCTGTATTCTTTGTCTCAGAACCGCCATCGACTATGCAAGGATACAAACCCTAGCCGTGAATAAAAGCCTGCCGGTCCCCGTATGCATCCATGGGTCACCCAGAAAACCCCTGATAACCCCCTCCTGGCAGTCACGGTACCGATACATCATCGGCCATACCGGATAGGTTCCTGCCTCTGACAACAATGGCATCGTACCGTGGGTGTGGCATTCTGGAAAGGCACATCGAACATACCACAATGGATTATCCAACACCTCAACCCCTGTTGGCAAGGATTCGTAGCATAGGGAGTGATACCTAACCACATATACGCTACATGCCTTCATAGTGATACAGTTAGTATGAATTACATGATATAGACAAGACCCCGGACACAAAGTGTAATCTATCTCCAAATACAGTGCCAGGTACACAGTGAAGCCTTGGCCACAAAGTGAAACCCAAGACCATTTACCCAATCTAGTATACATATCACATTTGAGTATGGACTAAGTGACACTGGTACCAATCATTGGCCACGAAGCACATCCATTTCCAAATACAGTCCTGGGATACATGATGCCAGTGAGACCTTAGCCACAAAGTGTAACCTGCTACTACAACTAACTCTAATGCACATAATCAATGCATGAATGCAACATACATACGGAAATCACAGCACTGGTACCACCTCAGCCACGTCGGATTCTGTCTCACACACAACCAAGCATATGGTGATCATGGTACCGTTACCGCTACCACCTCGGCCACACCGGATCCCGTCATATATCTCCATACAGCTCATATCATGATCGTAAAATGATAAATCTAACATATCATTATCTTATTTGAGCAATTACAATTAAACATATAATTCTAAGCATGTGAGCAATTCAATAATAGTAAACATTCCAAAAATATAAACACAATCACCCCTCACCTTGTTTACGATCAGGTGTGTTCAGGTTCAAGTACGGCCACTGATTGATCAAATCAATTTCGGCTTCAGGGCACGTGCACAGCACTATCCTAGACACAAAGGGAATCGTAAATTAGTACCCATCAGGAACATCAGGAAGGACCCAAACAAGTCACCCCCAAAGGGTACAAACACTGTCCCCAAGTGACAATATTATCATCGGAAACACCCACCGAAAACAGGGCATTTCCATCGAAAATATCAGTCTTGTTTCCAGTGGAGAAGACAGAGAGAACATAAGGCTCATATGTCCATTGGAAATATTCCACCGTAAACAGAGCCATTGGATCTGATGGGTTGTTTCCAATGGTGGTTCAAGATAGTCCACCCATTTTGGGGCTTTTCGGCTCTTGCCCGATCGTCAGGATTTATTCCATGGAGTTTATAGGGGATGTACCTAGTATTATTCTAAACCAATAAAATCTTGATTCCACCAAGCCATTTGGGAGATACGTTGATCGAACGATCAAAACCCTAGTTGGTCTTTTGGCAATGCATGTTGTCGGAGCTCACCGGGCTTGGTTTGAGCCAGTAACCACACCGAGAAGGTAGAAAATGCATTCTACGACCTTAACATGGTTTGTACACTAAGATTCTATCCATACCTAGCTTTTCCTAAGTAAAAATGAAGAGAGAGTGGTGGAAGTGAGTGTACTTACCTCCGACAATGATTCCCGCAACTTGGCAGCAGCTGGCACCAAGGTAAGCCTCCAACCTCTTCTTCCTCTTCTTCTTCCTTCCTCTCCTCTTTCTCTCCTCTCCTACACTGAGCACAAGGGAAATGAGGAAATGAATCCTCATTTCCCAACTAATAACTTAAGTGACCTTAGGGTCTATTTGGATTGGACCCCTTTTGGACCAATCGGGTTAAAATGAATTTCAGGGCATGGGGACCCGACCATTTAGGTTTGTAAAGTGCTCACATCATGAGGAAGGTGTGGAGGATGATTTGGGATCATTTGAAACCATTTACGATGTGAGTGGTGGGAACCATGGGCATCGAAACCCAGATAGTAGCCTGTCAACCCACCAGAAATAGGCACTGGATCCAGGCCCAGGCTGCTTCTGGTGGCTTATTTCTGGTGGTCAAAATAGCTTACTATCCCATGGCTGGTCTCGCATGGGTGGTTGCCCTAGATATGTTCAAGGCCTTTCAGAATTTTTATGCGTGTCGGAACTCAAGTGTGGGGAGTCGGGTCACTTACCGTCTGGGATCAAAAGGTATGAATCCCCTCCAGTTAGGTAGACACATAATGCATGAGCATGTAGGGTCATCTCCACCCCTTTGACAATGTACAACCACGAGCCAAAACTCGATCGACTTTCGATCTTTGATCCGAGGCCCGCACAACAGCTTTAATTGAGACCGGATTAGGGCACGGTGTAATAGGAAGGCTTTTGGGTTTTTGGGATGTAGGGATAAATTTTGGGGTATTCGTAAGGAGGGACTTTTCTAGGTTTCAGAGCTTGCAAAAGGGCATACGACGGAAAATGTAATTTTTCAGGGATGATCGCAGGAGATCCGATGGTCTGATTTTGATGTGCCATATATCGTTGGAATCATATTTCTGAGCACTATCCATCTATATGATCATCTTAACCAAATTCCTTTGTATTTGAAAGTCAAAATTGGACCCTCTTCTTCCTGCGTGGGGTTTTCAAGGTTTTCAGGTAGGGGAATGTTTTCAGGTTTTCTTAATCCATCATCTCTGTTGAACGGCAGCCAAATCCAAGATCTACATTTCATCATAGCCGAGGGAGGGTGAAAAAATTAGGTGTCTATAAAATTCCCCTCTTTGGCCAAGGTCTGTGCCAACAGTCGAAGGGCAAAGAAAAGAACTATCACATTTTGTCACCCGGAGCATGTACTGCCCTCATTTTTCTCATTGATGACGGAGTTGAAAATGCAGTAGGTAATATCTCTTAACTACTTTAAAGTTGAGGACTTACTTAGGCTATTGATGACAAGAAAGAAATTTGAGACCTTTCAATCCTGCTAGAAGATGTTGAATTAACATTTTCCAGCAATTTCAGCCCTCCCTACAGAAAATGTTAGTACATGAAAATTGTTCTTCCTAGGCTGGACTTCCATCCACCAGTCCTAGGAATTGATCTATCATTTGTAGAGATTTGAGCCCTCCCTACAAAAGATGTTAGTATCTGAATTTTGGATTTTTCTTAGCTGGGCTTTACATGTGCCAGTTCAGGGCATTTGTTCTCTAGGCTCGATCTTTCAAGCCAATCTAGACTATCTAGGACCATCGGTTACAAGAAAGGAATTCACTGGTCTTCCAACCTTGCAACAAGGAAAAACATTTGATTCTTGTATTTTCCTTAGTTGGGCTTCACATGTACCAGTTCAGGGAATGTGGTCTCCAAGCTAGGTCTTTTGAACCAGTCTTGACTATCTGGGACCGATGGTTACAAGAGAGAAATTTACCGCTCTCCCAATCTTGCAACAAGTAAAAATATTTGATTCTTGGATATTCCTTAGCTAGGCTTCACATGTGCCAGTTCAAGGAATGAGGTCTTATGAGATCGGGTCACTTGGAGCCAATACAAAGGGAAAGGGTTTTAGGGCCGGCTAAATGCAATTGTGCATCTGGGGCCGGGTCAATGAAATTGTTTTCTTCTTGATTTTCCTTGATTTCTTGATTTTTGGTTCTTTGATTTAGAACCTTGCTTTACTATTGATCTTGCTTTTTGATTTTTACCCTTGATTTGGAATCTCAACAAAAAAAAATTTTTGGGAAAACAAATTTTTTTCTATAAAATGGTCCCCACTCCTTTGTTCATTCCTCATTCTAACTTTTTTGGGTGAAGTGAGTGGGTTTGAGTTTCTGGAACCTTCAGGTTTTTCTTGAAAGTCTTCTTCATCTTGTTCTTGAGGGAGGAGTTATTTGGAGAATTTGATATTCTTGGGGGCTTTTATGCATATTGGGAAACTTTTTGGGGCTTCTTGCAAATTGGGAACCTTTTCGAGGCTTCTTGTGATTTTGGAAAATATAGCTAAAAGAAGAAAGAGAAAGACTTGTGGAGAGATCCAGCTGGAGAGTTGCAGTAATTCTTCCTATAGGGATGAGGGCCTACCCAATTGGTACTCTGGGTAGACTCTACAGAACAGTTGGACCACATTTGCAACTCTGTATGGGGTTTTTGGGTAAGTCTTTATATTTCATTTATTATTTTGATCATCTTTTATTCTTATTTTTTTTTTTTCAATTATCTTTTATGATTTTTTTTTTCATATTTTTTTATTTCCTTTATTTCCATTAGCATGAGGGGAGGGAATTACCTACCTTGGCCCTGTATGGCCATCCAAACATGGCTCGGTCATGGTACAGGATACTTCCTCATAGAGTGATGGAGATATGCATCATACTTGTGCCGATTAGCCCTTGTAGAGACCCAAAAGTTTAATCTGGCACTAGTGGGGCCCCTGATGGAGTGGTGGTGGTCGAGTACTCATTGTTTTCATCTTCCTATTGGTGAGATCACCATCATGCCTTCAGGCTTTTATGCCTTGATAGGTATTCCATTTGGGGGTAGACCCATGGCCCTACCTGTGATTTTGACTATTAGGGAGTTTGCAAACTTGACAAGCGTTACTATTATGGCTAACCATGCACATATCCATCTAGGGGTGATCAGTGCCAGATGGTGAAAAACCGGTCTGTGGGTAAACCTTGGCAACATGGACCAAGTGGCTCATTCTTTCTTGCTATTTGTTGTGGGTCAGTGCCTTTTCAGTGACCTCCGAGGGGGAGTAACATTTGCCTAGTATTCTTCCTCTAGAATCTCGGAGAGGTAGATTCTTGGGACTAAGGTGGGCTGCCCACGATACCTCTTACGGACCCTAGACCTATTGTCATATGGAGACCAAGGTCTCAAGGGAGTGGGCTTCATTCTTCAAGTAATTTTTCTTCTTGTACTTATTCCCTTTCATTCATTTGGATTGCACGTCCTCACTTTGATCTCTTGAAACAGCCTTGGTGCTTTGAGCACTTGGGGACTATAGCTCCTAGATTGAGGGATCATCAAGCATTCTTCTTCCCCATAGCCACGAGGTGGGGAGAAAATCAGGTGATCAGGGCTCGATGCTATCCTCCAGGGACCACCGCTCATTCTCTTTTGAACGATCTCACTGAGGTGTGCCATATTTGACATTGAAATTCCTTTTATCTTATGTTATGCTTACTTTTCCTTGGATTTGCAGGTCACTTGGAGACCATTCTAGTGTCTCATATTTTTAGATTCTAAAGGAGTGACATTGGCTAGACATTTATCAGAGAACCGAGTCCTTTTCCAGGGCATATGGGGCCATGTATGGTATCTAAGAGAGAGAGTAGTATCCCAGTGGTTAGATGTCGAGTCACACTTCTCTCCCGGTCTTCCTTCACCCACTATGCACTACCCAGAGATCATCCCTGCTGATGAGATGGAGAGTTTGGATGACGAAGTATGGGATTACTCATTCTCTGACCGAGATAGGGACTACAGAGCCTTCCTGGAAAAGGAGATAGTATGCACTCCTCTTGGTCCAGATGGTCCAGTGGTATGTTGCCCTTTCTTGAGTATTTCCTCCCAATTCTTTCTTATTTTGGTCTTGACTGATGTTCTTTTAGGGGAGAGCGTGACGTGTAGATCCTTCTACTATTCGGTTGCACGTTAGTGTTGTTGATTCTTCACAAGGTGGCCCTCTACCAAGGCAGTGTGGGTCTCTTAGAGTTGCTAGCATCCCTTCCATGGCTTCTCCGCTTGAACTATCCCAACGTGACCAACCCTTAGTCTCCCTCATCTTCTAGAGCGAAGATGTAAGTAGATGCTTCCCTTGGGTTGCCCATTCCTTATCATTATGTGAGTATATGATCATCCTTCAATTGACCCTTGACTTCCTTTGGCTGATATACCTTTCTCGTGTCTTCGAGGTCTATTCGAGATTAGGAGGATGCATTATGGCTTGTGCAAGACAACTATTGGTAAGGTATTTCCCACCTTCCTTTTCTTTCCTCTTGCCCTTCTTCTTCCATTATTCTTCTTCTTGATCCTTTCTTGTATTCCTCAGGATGGGAGGATTGCCGCCTTGGAGAGCCAAGTTAGTTCCTATAAGAAGAAAATTGCACAACAGGATGCACTGATTTAGGACATGACACTGAGGCTGGAGCAAACTAGACTAGCATCCATAGGTTCCCTGGTACTCCATGGGGATGATTCAGAGTATGGTTCAAATGATGACTTTTGACCCATAGGAATTTGTTCCTGTATTTCCTATAAACACAAACACATGTATATTTTTCTTTTTCTTTTTTCCTCCTCTTGTTTGTTTATCATTTTATTTTAGCATCTTATGAATGAAAACATATCTTTGGTACAAAGAAAATCTTTTTTTTTTTTTTTTTGTGGTTTACAATGTTTAGGCAAAATCAATTCCATAACTCAAGTCATAATTAGAATAATTGGGATAACATGAGAGTCCAAACACTTCCTCATTCTATTACCAAGTGAATTACATGACAAGGGGAACAATTTTCCTACCATAGATAGGATAGGTGAATAACAAGGTGGGGAGACAACTCTTGAGGTAAGTAAAAGTTCCCTAACTCCACTGGGTCCATCACCTCGAGCCTAAATTGTCGACTGATGTACATAAGCAAATAAAAGGATGTGTGAGTCAATCGATCAACTCGACATAATTGTAGCCAGGAGTCTTCATCAAAAATATTCTTGTGGCCTCCCGGCACCTCCATGCAATATCATGCACAGCCCTTTCCTGTGTACTTCTCCATCAATGATAAGGTTGAATTCTGAAACTTCCCTCTTGTCTCGGTAGCAAAGAGCTTCGAGTGGGCCTCCTTTTAATGTCTTGGTTAACTTCAGTTTGTCGTGGAGCCAAATCTGAAAAATACCAGGACTCCCTTGATAATGATCTAGTCCAAATCTGTGGCCATGACTGATGTCATCGAATCCCTTGAATGTTTCTATAAGAACCGTAGGGCTGATGTCACCTCCCTTCTTCAACTGTTTTACTACCTCAATTAGCATGGATAGTGCACCAAGCCTAGGAGTTTGGAGAACATAGTGAGCTATCATGCAAAGTAAATAAGCATCTTTTGATCTCTATTAGTGGATTCCTCCCATTGGTAGATATTGGATAAAGATCTGAGCCACTTTCAGAATGTCAATCTTCCCATATCTGACAAATTGCTTCACTTCCTCTTCTTTCCACCCAAAAGAAATTTTGAATTTCCTCTGAATAATCTTTCTTCAAAGATGGTTGGAACAACTTGCCTTTGGGTGGAGATAACATACAAACCTGGAATTCTTCGAGAGTCAGGCAGATTTCAACTAATCCAAATTAAAATACATGCAAATTGGCATCCCAATGTTGCGGCACCTGCTAGAGTAACTAATGATGTAATTTCACACACCCGATCTGACTGAGAAATGACACATTCATGGATTCCAGCAATCCCAGTGCCCTCATGTTTATGTACAAGGCCCATTTCCTCAATGTCTCATCCAATGAGCGTCTCATCCAATGAGCTCATGACTTTTCCTGAAACCGTCACAACCAAAAGAGATATGATGATTTATCAAAGCATTACTCATTAACTAATGACTCAAACAATCCTTTACCAATGTTACATTAAGCTCTTCTTTTTTTTTTTTTATGACTGATCAATGGTGGGGAATGAATTGGCCTTGATAAATTGGTGCCGGGTGGAAATTTTCTTTTAGGAGATGGAAACTTAAATAAGAGTTGACGGACCAATAGGTGGATAAAGATACCTAATGCCCCATTGCC
>CM040970.1:27679660-27706784 GCA_022985045.1 Macadamia tetraphylla
TTCTCAACCAGGTCAACCTCCCCGGGTACTCACTCCACAGGACCCGCCTGTGGGACCACAAGTGAGAGGTACACCTCCAATTCCACCATTTGGTGTTCCTCAGTATGGGATGCCTCCTCCATACTCCTACTATCCTGCTTATGCTCTAACTTCCCGACGACGAGTAATACGTCAAGGGTAGTGGAGTCATTCAAGAGGAACTTACCACCTGTATTCTCTAAGGTGGGGAGTGATCCTCTGGAACCGGACCAATGGATCCAAGAATTAGAGAAGATATTTGAGGTGCTTGAGTGCACAGATGCACAGAAACTCATTTGTGCGGGGTTACAACTCAATAAGGAGGCAAATCCTTGGTGACAAGCCTCCAAGCCCATATTGTTGGCTGCCCATCCAGAACCCACTTGGGAGCAGTTCAAGGAGTTGTTCTTGGACAACCATTATCCGCGCAGCTTCAGAGACCGCAAGGAGACTGAGTTCATGGCCTTAACTCAAGGAGGTAAGACTGTCCTTGAGTACCAACAACAATTCGAGAGTTTGTTCTACTTTGCCCCAAGGCATATGAGGACAGCTGAAGAGAAGGCAACAAGGTTCCTAAAAGGCCTAAAAGCATCTATTGGGTCTGTAATTGAGGTCTTGGATTTGACCAATATGGCCAGATTGTGCAAAAGGCCAAGACCATGGAGGATAAGGAAAGGGGAGAACAGTCCCTCACCCCTGGACTGTGGAAGAGAACAAACCCATTTCAGGATATGGGAAATTCCTCCAAAGCATACCGTGGATCGTATAATTCTGGGCCTATGTATAGGCAGCCCTATAGGCCATCTGGCTACCCTCCTAGACCAGTTGGTGGTTCGGGTTCCACCTCTTTTCGCCCGAACACTAGTGTGACACCTACAGCTCCAAGGCCACCTCGACCTCCATCTGCAACGGGTCAAGTGTAGAGGGGCCCCACCCCAGTTTCGACGTCTCAGATTCATTGCTTCAACTGCCATTCATATGGGCATTATGCGAAGACTGTCGGGCCGGACTAGCCTTGCCCACCACCACTCTCATCAGCATCACTCCTTACCTGGGAATCAACCGCAGGGAAGGATGTATGCTCTGTCAGCCGAGGAAGCTGAGGCCAGTATAGTAGTAGTTGCAGGTACCTTGTAAATTAAGAAATTCATTTTGATTAATATTGATGACCTGCTGAAATTATATGCATTGTTACACTAGGTATCCTACCCATATCAGGCATACCAGCCTTTGTTTTATTCGATTCAGGAGCTACTCATTCATTCGCATCTAAGAGATTCGCAGAGAAACTTGGGATGTCACCCAGGATCCTAGATCATGGAATAATTGTTAGTATGCCTACTGGTAAAGTTGCACAGTTGAAGGAAGTGTATGGGCCGTGCCCAGTGGAAATTAATGGGAAGAACCTTGATGCACAACTCATTAAGTTTAATATGCAGAATTTTGATGTTATATTGGGTATGGATTGGTTGTCGGCTCATCGAGCTAATGTGATCTGTGCTGAAAAGCTGATTAGGGTGACAGATGACGAAGGGAAAGAATTGGTATACCGAGCAGATACAATGAAAAGGGTGAGGAAGGCCCTTGTATCTGCTCTTCAAGCGGTAAAATTGCTAGAAAGTGGATGTTAGGGTTACTTGGCATCGGTACTTGATGTTGATGTAAGGATTGCGCCTCTAGAAGAGGTAAAGGTGGTTAAAGAGTTTCCCGACGTTTTCCCAGATGATCTGATGCATTTACCACCTGATAGAGAGTTAGAGTTTGCCATAGACTTGACTCCTGGAGCAGCTCCAGATTCAAGGCTCCATACATGGATGGCACCAAATGAATTGAAGGAGTTGCGATGCGCCAGGAACTATTGGAAAAGGGGTTTATTCGCCCAAGTGTTTCACTTTGGGGTGCCCCAGTGTTGTTTGTCAAGAAGAAAGATGGCAGTTTGCATATGTGCATCGATTACCGGGAATTGAATAAGCTAACCATTAAGAACCGGTATCCATTGCCACGCATTGATGATTTATTTGACCAGTTGCAGGGAGCCAGAGTATTTTCAAAGATAGACCTTCGATCAGGCTATTATCAGCTCAAGATAAAGAGCAGTGATATACCCAAAACAGCATTTAGGACTCGATACGGTCACTAT
This sequence comes from Macadamia tetraphylla, assembly GCA_022985045.1. NCBI lineage: Eukaryota > Viridiplantae > Streptophyta > Magnoliopsida > Proteales > Proteaceae > Macadamia > Macadamia tetraphylla. Next base: position 27,681,819 of record CM040970.1, read on the forward strand.
GAGTTCCTAGTGTTATCTTTCGGGTTAACTAATGCACCTACAGCATTCATGGATCTAATGAATCGAGTATTTCAGGATGTGCTCGATAAATGGGTAATTGTTTTTATTGACGACATCTTGATCTACTCCAAGACCGAAGAGGAGCACACTCAACACTTGAGAATGGTGTTACAGAGGTTGAGAGAACAACAGTTGTTTGCCAAGTACAGCAAGTGTCAATTCTAGCTTGAACAAGTTGGATTCCTGGGGCACGTAGTGTCTAAATCCGGAATCGAGGTAGATCCTGCAAAGGTGAAAGCAGTAGTGGAATGGGAAAGCCCCAAGAATGTTACTGAAATTAGAAGCTTCTTGGGTTTGGCTGGATATTACCAGCGCTTCATTGAGAATTTTGCTCGGATGTCAGCACCAATGACCAAGTTGACTAAAAAGGGTGTGAAATTCGACTGGGTAGAAGAATGTGAGAAGAGCTTCCAGGAATTAAAAGAAAGGTTGGTGACGGCCCCTTTGTTGACTATTCCTGAAGGCACAGGTTGGTTTGGGTTGTGTTCTCATGCAACATGGTAAGGTAATAGCGTATGCATCCCGACAACTAAAGGAGTATGAGAAGAATTACCCCACTCATGACTTGGAACTAGTGCAACTATTTTTGCCCTTAAGATCTGGCGACATTATTTGTATGGGGAGAAGTGTGAGATATACAGTGATCACAAAAGCCTGAAGTACTTCTTCACCCAGAAGGATTTGAACATGAGACAGAGGAGATGGCTTGAACTCATGAAGGATTATGATCGACATTCAAGATCATCCCGGCAAGGCTAATGTAGTGGCGATGCATTGAGTCGAAGACAGATCGTGTCGCCTCATACTTAGCAATCCCACCACTAGTGCAAGAGGCGATGCTAATGGATGAAACCCTCTTATACGAAGGGGCAACCTTAGAGCTTGAACCTCAACCAAAAAACCTTAAATGGTTGACTGTATCCTTGACGGCTCTACAGGTGCATCCGGAAATTAGACAAGAGGTAATACTAAAGCAACCTTTGGATCCTGAATTGCAGCGGATCAGAGTTAAGGTTCAAGATCAAACAATGAACGACCCAGATTTTGCTTTAGCCAGTGATGAGGCATTGATGTTTCGAGACAGATTGTGTGTAACCGATGATTTGGATATACAAGACAAGATAGTGCGAGAAGCACATAACTCCGAGTACTCACTTCACCCAGGAAGTACCAAGATGTACAAAGACCTCAAACAAAGTTACTGGTGGCCAAGCATGAAAGTCACCATAGCTTTGTATGTGGCGACTTGTCTTACCTGCCAGGAAGTAAAAGCTGAGAGGCATCGACCTTATGGTACTCTTCAGCCACTCCCAGTACCAGAATGGAATTGGGAAAGGATTACAATGGACTTCATCACCGGACTACCAAGTACACCTAAGGGAATGGAAGCGATATGGGTGATCGTGGATCGGCTTACCAAGACTGCTCATTTCATCCCCATCAAGACCAAGTTCTCCATGGCCAAACTAGCACAACTTTACATGGACAACATAGTGCGCTTACATGGAGTGCCAGTGAGCATTGTTTCAGATAGGGACCCAAGGTTCACTTCCAGATTTTGGAAATGTTTACAACGTGCCTTGGGATCACAGCTGAATTTGAGTACGGCTTTTCACCCACAGACGGATGGTCAGTCGGAGCGAACCATACATATATTAGAGGACATGCTCAGGGCATGTACAATGGAGATGAGTGGCAGTTGGGAAGAATATATACCTCTTATGGAGTTTGCATATAACAACAGCTACTAAGCTACAATTGGGATGGCTCTGATGAGGTGTTATATGGCGTAAAGTGAACTCCTTTGTATTGGGATGAGGTAGGTGAACGTCGAATGTTAGGACCGAGATGATACAAATGACTTGTGACAAAGTCGACGTTATTAGAGAATGGATTAAAGGCCATCTCCGCAAAAGAGCTATGCGACACCCAGAAAAGATATTGAATTTCAGCCAAGAAAAGGTATTTTCAAGATCTCTCCTACTAAAGGGTTGCAAAGGTTTCACAGAATGGGAAGTTGAGCCCAAGATACATTGGACCATTTGAGATCTTATCCCGGTTGGCTCAAGAGCCTACATGCTTGCTCGCCACCTTCACTTGGGGATGTTCACAATGTATTCCATGTATCCATGCTGAAGAGATACGCATGATCCATCTCATGTACTACCCGTGGAACCAGAGTACCTAGAAGTCGATATGACCTATACAAAGCAAATTGAAATTTTGGACCGAAGGTGAAACCCTTCAACCCTCTATCTCCTATGTAAAGGTGCGATGGGCTGATCATTCACTTGAAGAAGCATCTTGGGAGGTAGAGGATGAAATGCAGCCAAGTACCTCATCTTTTGATCAACTGTACGCAGTTTGAGGATGAAATTTTTCGAAGGGGGTAATGTAATACCCTTCTTAAACCCGGTCGATTTCATGGTTGAACCGGTTTAACCATACAGAACCGAACCGAGGGAGTTAGAGCGGTTCCTTGTGGGCTATGATGGCAAGGGTGACCTTAACACCGCTGCCGACAAGTCCGAGCCAGCTGTAAGACACGGAGTGCCCAAGCTGTACATGCACCTACCATAAGGCCATATATGGATAAAGGTATTATAGCCATATTTTAAGGTATATACGTATGCTACATCGATGCTGGTGGGGTTCGTGCCGAGGCCGAACCCCGCAAAATCCCAAGTTTTGGCCCTCGTAGTGGATGTGGGTGCACCCACCCACCTGAGTGACCCATCCATGTGCACTATTCACTTATTTAGGAATTATATATATAGCATTTATGACTTTATTTACTTTTCATTTATGACACCCGTACGTTGGTGAGAAGAGTAAAGAGGAGAGAGAAAGAAAGGGAAGAAGAAGAAGGGAAGAGAAGGAAGAGGAAGAAGAGAAGGATTTCAGGGGCGCCGAAGCTTGATCTTCCCATTCCGGTGCCGGGAGAGTGATCTTCAACTCTAGATCTACATTTAGAGGTAAGCAAAGTCGGGTTCTTTGAACATTCACCATACCCAAGCTTAAAACCCTTGATTCGAGTAGGGTTTCTTGAGATCTTGTAAACCCCCTTTAAAATGATGAATCTAAGGTTTAATGGATGATTTATGTGTTGATCTTGAAGGATTTGAAGAGGTATTGACAAGGTGGAAGAAGCATTGTGGGTTTGAAGTGATTTGGAGGGTTTGAGGTTGTTCTTGAGCAAAGAAGGTAAGATGGTTTCCCATCCCTTGAATCTAACCTAGATCTAGGTTAGAACCATCCTATAAGACCTTGAAGGTGTGAAGAATGGGTTGGGAAAAACCCCATTTGAATCCCCAAAGAATGGAGGAAGTTGGGAAGAAACAGGGTTTTTCCCGCCAAGACCGGTGGGTGTAACCGGTGGGCCCCTACCAGCCTGTGGGCACCCGTCTGAGAGGGCAGGGGGGCCTTCGGGCACAACCGGTGGGCCCAACTGGCCGGCCATCTTACCCGTCGGTCCTAACAGGGGCCCCTAGCCCAATCAGTGGGCCCTACCGATGGGCCCCTACCCGCCGGTCCAAACCGGTAGGACGTGGGCAGAACCCAACCGCCCCACCCATGTGGCCCCGAAGGTGATTCTTACGTCCGATTGGACCCAAATCGGACGTGTGACCTTCTTTTGACGTTCTAAACATGATTTTGTCATCGGATCTCGTTAATTTTGATCCTAAAATGGTGAAGTACTAACCCCGCTCAAATATGTTAGGTTCACCAAATCCTACCCGATTCGCACTGGATCTCACCCGTACCGAACGGGAATCCTTGTACACTACAAGTAAGTGGGGAGAGAACGTTTGGCCTTGTTTCAAGGCATTGTTTGACATTCATTTAATTATATCTAGTCTAGTCATGCCATCATGAATATGCTATGTAGATTAGTCATTCCTCACGTTGTTATGCATATGTGCTACGTTTACTTTCTAGATGCCAATTGAATGAGATATTTATATGTTGAATGTGGACATCATGGTGCATGATGCGTTGATAGACTAGATGCCGTAGTCGGCTTGGAAACTAGTGCATTGGTGGCCCGTGGAATGGGACACGGAGGCACTATGCAATCGTACTATTATCATATAGGAGCATGCGGTATTAGGATTTTCACCATCCCGCTACACCCTTCCCAACAGGGGTTAAGGTGTTGGGTTATCATTTGGGGAAGCAATGGTCGCGTCATCGGGTCACTGTGGCGGTTAGACATAACGCCGCTGGTCATGTAGGACAGCCGCAACCTGGTACATTCAAGAGGGCCAATCGTATCGCTTTTAAATTATCGAGTCAACACCTTTATTTTCACCCTTTACATTGTTGAGAGCCGGTGGACACATTGTCTTTACTTTTTCGAGTACTCACGGTGGGCCTTCTCCGACAATCCTATGGGCGATCGCGGAGGGAGTTCAGGCCTGCACTCGAGTATACGCAGACCGTGGCTGTAGTAGCACTAAAACCAAGGACTTAGTAATGTTGCTTAGGTGGATGTGATTTAAAATGTATAGCATGGCATGTAGTGCATATGATTGTGTTTTGATGTGTGGACTGCTGTGTGGTCCATCTTACCACTTACTGAGCTAGTGAGCTCATCCCACGTGTACACCCCTTTTAGATGATTTTACAGGTCATACATCTGAGGAGCATGGGGTGGGTCCCACATGAAGTTTCCGAGGAGGACTGTGGACCCTCGAGGAGTTAGAGCACGAACTGATCGCTGCGAGAGTTGTGCTGCGGGACAGCAGTTCTGAGGCCGAGCTGAGCTCCACCTTTGAGGCCATGCTGATCTCCACTTCTGAGGCCGAGCTGAGCTCTTCTATGTGATGCCGAGCTGGGCTCAACCCTTGATGCCGAGCTGAGCTCTAGCCTTTGTTGCCGAGCCGAGCTGTATACTTTGATTATTTTGATGATTTCCTTTACATACTTGATATATGAATTGTACCTTTATTGTGTAATTATCATGCCTTCGGGCCCACATGTATATAATTATTGTATCATAATTCGGGTATCAAGTATATGGGATTATTCACAGGTAAAACTTAGTCTTCCGCTGATCTGATGAGCTTGTATTAGTTGTGAGCATGCTGTGGTGGAATATGATTCGATGATCTCGAAGGTTTGGGTTAACGTGTTAACTCGTCATCGCCCGGTTCGGAGAACGGGTGTGACAACTGTCATGTGCTTCTGCTGGTTTTTCCAAGAGTTGAGCCTTTTTTTTTTTTTGTTCTGGTGATGAAATTGCTTCTGTTGTCAGGTGCTTCTGCATTTTCAAGGTTTTTCAGTCTTTAGTGAAGAAGCTCTTATTTAGGTTGTCAGCTTCTTGGAGATGGTTCAAAAACCTTGATCTAAGATTGGTTTGACATTTCTTGCATTCTGTTTATAGCAGTCTTGGTTTACTCTGCCCTAAACTGAAGGGTGCATCTAAGGTGAATACAGTTTCAGTGATTTTTGTTCTGTCTGAATCAGAGTTTTATTGGCCTAGAGGCTAAACTGTTCAATTTGAACCTGTTATTTCAATGCCAAAAACTCAGATTTCTTCCATATTTTCGGTTTATGGTAGTTCTGAAACTGGTTCTGGCAATTTACCTGTATGTATTCATTTGAGATTAAGTGAGGCTCTGAAGAAGGATTTTGTTCTGGTAGTTCTGTGGTTACATTTCACATCTAATGATGATCTAGAGTATAGTATAGTTGAGATGAAAATGAATTGAGAAGTCTTATTTTTTTTTTTTTTTGGTGTATAAGCTGTTGTGATCTTAAATAAATATTTTATTAAGGCAATATTGGATGTCCTGTGATGTCCTACCATTTTATTGCCTTCTTGTGATCTTAAATATATTTTTTTTTCTATAGCACTTGTTCTCAGAAATAGTTATTTGAAAGGTGGTTTTTTTCTGAGTAGGAAGTGGTTTCTGGATTTAGACAGAACTAGGCTTCTGTTGTGTCAAACAGTTTCAGTAGGAAGATCATTTTTCTTAGCATGACCTCTTTTGATTGGCTTCGGGGCTGTGTATAGTTACAGAACTGGCCCTGATCTTTAGGGCTTGTTATTCTTCATTGGTAGTAAAATCTCTTCTTAATTTGTGATCGTGGCTTCATTTGTTTCCAGTAAAAAAACCGTTCCCTATTTTTGTGGCTTTTACCTAGAAACAAGTGAAATAAAAGATGAAGTGGAGTTCCTAAAGTTGAAATTTGCTGCTTTAACACATAGACTGTTAGTATTGCATAAACTCTTTTCTAAGATGGAATGAGAAAGACATTCATAGATCTTAGAAGGAAGCCAGACCATGATCTTAGGATTTTTAGCACGACAAATCTGCTTCTAATCTATTACAGTAATACAAACCTAGCAAACACAAGGGAGTGCAATTTTTGGCAATCTAAAGTGGGCTGATTGATGTATGCTTTCTTCATTTTCTGCATTTAATAAAACAATTGAAACAAACCATCTAGCCTGCATCCATTTGACACACACACACACTTCTCATAAGTTGTTTTTACTACAACTCTGGCTTGCTCTTTTGAACTCAAGATTTGAACATGGAAGAGAGTGAAGAGGGGTGAGGGAATACAAGGTTTTGATATGATGACACTAAATTGATGATCAGAAATGGATTACCATTACCAGTAGCTAGACCCAGTTGCCAACCCAGACAAGAAATAAAGATTTGAATTTGGAAAGAAAACAGAGAAGAGCCTAACAACTCTAAGTTTTCGTCTGTTCTGTTTCTAATTTCATAAGCATCAACCCAGACAAGAAATAAAGATTTGAATTTGGAAAGAAAATAGAGAAGAGCCCAACAGGTCTAGGTTTTCCTCTGTTCTGTTTCTATTTTCTCTGAGTAACAGGTATTTAAAAACTGCAAATAAATTAGTTTGCATTTCTAACATAGAAAGAGCTTGGGTCTGAGTAGAGCTGTCAAGGTAAACAAAACCTTGCCCAAGGTGTTTCCAACCCCAACCCAATCTAAAGGTGCAATACAATCTCCCAACTCAAGATCTACCTAACCAATAAAAAGCCTAAGAGCCAAAACTGTTCTTGGACATTGGTGGGTTGTTTTGATGACTGATTTACTTCTTCTGACTCACAGGGCATTGACGCTGCATGCAAAAAATGTTGCAGATTACTCTGCAGTTCACCACACAGTTGTTCCTCACCCAAGTAACAGGGTATTAAACTCAGATTCTCTATGGTGCCTCAACTGGGAATGGGTGTTTTTTTAAGTGATTCTTTGGGTAACCATTCATTGGCATGGCAGTGGGTATAACCCAACTCTATTTTGTAATTTGATCCAAGAATTTCAGGGTATCCAAAAGGAGCTAGATAATCCACAATGAGATAATTCTAGGATATTGCACAGCCTGCTCCAGAAACACATTTTTCTTCACTTTGAGAAGCAACGTAAAAAAATTGAAAGATATTAACAAGTTGAAGGATCACTTTCATGTTCTCACCTTTGATTAACATTATTAAAAACCAGAAGGACAATCACTTTTTTAGTTAAACAATAATGCACTGATTTCAAGTGAAGATGCTACTGGGTGTAAGTTTCACGCCATAGATTCCCCCCATTACAATTTTTACTGGAATCTTCTTCCAATCACACAACTATACTCTGAAAAAAGGTTCACTCAGAAGCCAAAACATATATCCATATCATTTTAGGCACATAAAATGCACGCAGATTGAAGAATAGACAGAAAGCAAAGAGATCATCAATATTTCATTATATCAGCAAACAGATAATCCATTCATCATATGATAATTTAACTGTCCAAGAAAGCTGAAAACCACTACAATACTATGCCTGTTAGAGTAAGACCATGTTTGATACAGAGTCCACTCTTCTATGATCACTTCTGTTTTCATCATTTAACGTAAACAATCCCTTTTTTAAAAAATGCCTAACTTCGAAGAAGTTACCATTCCTTTTGATGTGCTTGAAGTCAATGCTTAACAGTAAAGGTCTTTAAGACTTAAAGAAAACAGTGGCCTATATAGGAAGATTACTATAGATTTAGAGCTTACAATAAAGGTCTTCAAGACTCGCAGCAGAGCAAGAACCCAGTTTAACTTCCCCAATTAATAAATCTCTCTCGTTTGTGCATCAGTCAAAGTCTCACGAGCTCAAGAAATATGACTTCATCGGCAACAGTTGGCACACACACCCACGACACCAGGAGGGGCATATATGGTTCTAGATTGCATGTCTCTGGATTATTGTTGTGGTGACAAAATAACAAGAAAATCAAACAGGAAATAAAGATTTGAATTTGTAATGAAAACAGAGAAGAGCCCCATACTCTGTTTGGGCAACTGTGGGATCAAGAAGCCATTGAACTTGGCTCTTGTTGCTCACTGTTAAGTGCATTTTTTTTTTTTTTGTTTGTTTTGGCTTCCTTTTTTCTTTTTTTTTTTTTGGATAACTGCTTTTCTTTTGAGGCCGTTGAAGGTGCTTTAATTGTCCTAATCATGAGTTAGAGTCTGCATATTGATTGCTCATTGCTTCAGGACTGCAAAGCATTCTATAGGTCTAAGGGATGCTCACCAATTTTTTTCTTGTTACTTAAGAGTGCAATTTTTTTTTTCTTGAAAAAAAATAAAAAGGAAAAAACAGTGCAACTGATTTATAGTTGTTTGCTTCATGCTCAAGAGAAGCCTTCGTGAGAAATGATATCAATTTTGAGAATTATAACCTGCTATATAGACCTTATGTGAACAGTTCACTGAGACTCTTCTACAAAAACTAATGTAGGACTAGATTTAACAAGCACACCAGGCCCAAAACTGCAGGAACTTATAAATCAAAGAACAACCAAAACCAGTCCCAATATATATCAGAAAATCAGACTTCAAGTATCATTCCAGAAAACTGCTGACCTCCAGGAACAGTATTACAGAGAATAAATAATAACAGCAGTAGTCTTTAAAACTAAACCAGAGATTGAATAAGATTACTAACAGATTCCAGTTATCAGAATAGATGAACAGCAGACCAGTAGCATCTTTAAAACTAAAACCATTTACGTTTTCTAAAATATTTACATTTATTCCTTTTCATCTTTCCTTGTTTTCATTTTCTCTTTCCAATGACCAGATATGAGTCATCCATTTGCCCAAGAAATCAGCTTCAGCAGCACATAGATGCAACCACCAATGAAATGGTTCAAAGGATTGAAAACTAATGCAGGATCTGCTTGGGTTTATTTCAGGTTGAAAAATATGGTTTGGATTTTCAGGTCAGATGGGGCTAAGACAATGGTTCTCGGGTGCTGCTAAGGTTATAAATTGGATGGTGTTGATGTAAAGGTTCTGCCTAGGGGCACTGATAACCTGCTCTGGTCTTGGAGTAACTTTCTGGAATACAAGGCAGGAAGGCTATGATAAATGTAATGAACTAGCATTTAGCTAAAAAGGGCCAGGGAGAAAAACAAGAGTGATTGATGAAGAAATATGGCAATTTAGATTGATAATAAAAACCATGATACCACAAATGATCAATATCAGATTCACTTTTTTTTTTCTCAAATTTGGCGGGATTTACAGTAACAAATGTCTTCGTTTTTTCATTTTAATTTTGAATTTCAAATGTCTATAAAAAAAAATGAGCACACATTTGCATAAACTTATCCTATGGATTTGCCATATAATCTATGCCCTATGGTCTTTATCATTCTTAGGAATAAAATGGTGGCGGGGATTAAAGGAGATGAAAATACCAAGAGGTCGAGGATTCTCTGAGGAAACAAAGACAAGCAAAAATGAAAATCCTTATCTAATGACCTGATTCCAGGATTTTCATTTTGGGCATGGAAGAAGTGGCCTTCTTGTGAGGTTCAAGAATCGCAGTCTGATTGGAGACAACAATGGACTGCAAGTTATATAGCTCTCCCAAGATGGCTCGCTTCTTCGTAACAGGAAGTTGCGGGAGTTTCGGGTATCGAAGAAGCGGCCCTCTTCATCGCAACAAGGGTAACCCTCATGCGATTCTCCTTGTTACCCATGTTCGCCAAACACGATAAGGTCTGGAAATGGGTATTAGGGTTTGATGAGATGAGAACGGAGGAGAAGGAAGAGAGAGAGAGAGAGAGAGAGAGAGAGAGAGAGAGAGAGAGAGAGAGAGAGAGAGAGAGAGAGAGAGTGTGAGACCCTAAGGACCTTTGTACAAGTTTGTACTGAGTGGTAAGTGTACTCTGAGAATGATTTTGAATTCTAAATTCTGAAACAGTAAGAGAGAGAGAGAGAGAGAGAGAGAGAGAGAAGAAGAAGGGGAGGGAGAGAGAAAGCTGCGGAGATGCCGCCACTTTTCCTGAAATTTCAAAACTTTGTAATTTGCGATTGCGCTATATGGGAGCATTTCCGTCTTTCTAAATTTAGGTACGGTTGACTGTTCAGACCGGAGAAGGCGGAGACTATGAGGTTCGCGTTTGGCAGATGTGATTTTGGGTTGTTTCTCTATTTTCAAATTTTGAAAATTCGTTCTGAATTTGGAATTTGATGGCTGAGGGAGAAAAGTTTTCGGGCATTGTTCATGTGGTGTTTTTCCGTTACTATTGGAAATGAAAAATATACATCATGACCCTAGGCGGATGGAATCCACATCCTCCCCTTGTAATGAAATGATACCAAAGTGTATTCAACGACCAAGATCCTTCTGTAAGATGGCACCTATATGTGTATGGTATTGTATCATAGCATAAGGAAAAATATGATTAAGGATTTACATAGAATGAGGTTGATTAATGCTTGATAAATTATTGAAATAGGTCTTGGATTCAGTCATTCAGGGCGAAAGTCTGGATACCCGTTGTTAGAAAAAAATAAAAAAGGGTCTTGGATGCATGCTTAATAAAATACTAAAAGTTCTCTATATGAAAAAGAGGAGTTCTTGCATCATAATGGTAGAATATAGTAGGGGTGTCAATTCTGAGCCTGCATTGGTAGGCCCGATCGAACCCAACACATTTATGGCCTGTCCTAGACAGCCCGATTATTAACCGTGTCGGGCTAAACGGGCGTTCATGGTGTAGCCAGCTAGCCCTTCGGGCGCCCGATCGAACTGATATGTTTATATGCCTGAGTTGAACCGACTTGTTGTAGCCCGACACCCCTTTAATACTACATAAAATTTCTATTTTGTCACTACTATAAGAAACTAATTAAGCTTTCTTACACTTTGTTTTGTAGTAATATTTGATTTAATTAAGCTTTTTTTTGTAAGTTGTAATGGTCAAAATCTCTTATTTTTTAAAAAAAGAACAACAATAATCTCAACCCACTTAAGAATATAATTTTAGGGTAAGCACGTTTAAAGCCCATTTAGAGCCCGTTTAGATTTAAATAGGTCCATAGCCCGGTTAAAGCTCGGTTAAGGCCCATTTGAGAAAGCTCGATTAAAGCCCGACAATCGATCGGCCCGATTATAAACTGTATCATCCAAATGAGAAAAAAGTGAAAGAGCATTATCAAAGCTAGTATCAAACAACAATTGCCACTAAGGTAGTGATTCCTTCATTCGCAACTACTCTAACATCCATATTCCAAATTGGCTTGTTACGCTCGACGCTCCTTTTCAAGAAGTGTTGAAGCATTAATAGATGAAATTGATTTTTCATATTTGTCATGAAAAGGGGGTTAGTATTTCTCATTCATTCAAACAACCTGACTTCAATTTTTTTTTTTTTTTGGAGCTGACATATTGAAAAATTTTATCGACCAAATGGCTAGACCCTAGTAGATCATACAATGCCTCCACTATTATCCACACTATTTTTTTTTTTTAATTCTAAACACAAATGGATATTTATTACAGACAACTTGACCTAGTTTGTTGGAGTTTTTTGGCCATCTATGCTAGCGTTGACTTGTCATCTAGGGGAATTGATCCAAATGCTGACCCGAATGGATCTTACGTTGCCTCCTCTTTGATTTTATTAAAATTAAATAAATATTAAACACCAATTAAATTTTGTTGGGAAGACACAGTAACTTATTTGTTATTTTTTTTCTTCCTCACTTGTCACGTAAGCTAGCATGTCGAAAAAATTTATTGTTCGAATGCCTTGACTTCAATGAATTGATATTTCCTTCTCTATGATATGAAATACAATCAAATATAAGCTTCACTAGCCTTGATATTCCAAATGAATCAAATATATTCCAAAAGCTCAAGCCACCTTAAAAAGAGAAAAAGTACATATATATTATGATACAACAAAATAGATTTTTTTCTTCTTTCTTTATAAAACCAATTCATATATCGTGACCTAAGTGGGTAAAAAAATGAAACTTAATAACAATTAATGAATCTTGATGGATTCGAACCACCATTTCTTGGGAATTTCCCAAGTGCTCTACCTTTTTGAACTAAAGACTCATATAAGTGGTGAAATTTATGACCCGTAGCATTATTTTATTCATTGCATTGTATGAAACCAAATCATGCCTCCTCACACGATCATCATCTATATCCCAAATAAGAAATAACAGTAAAACATCCATGATATATTCATCCATTGAATATATCAAATCTGTTAATCAATTTCCATTCTCACAAGTTAAAATCTAATGAAGTGAAAATGATCAAAAATTCCAAATCCAACCACGCATCATACATCTCATAAAGAAATTGACAGCCCTTTCCATTCACAAATTTCAAAGCGACATGCCTTGAAAATTTTTGATTTGCTTGCATTTCATTTGTTGAGAATAGGTCAAGAGTTTTCCATCCTTGACAGAGAAGAATCAGGAGGCCCTGTGCTGGTCTTTCGAGGATATGGATTGATTGGTTTCTAGGACACGGAGGATGTACCCTTGTTGCTCTTGTCAGATTCTTCATCACCGCAACAACCTTCTTTCATGAAATGAATGGTTCTGTAATATCCTGATTGCATTTGTTTCCCTTGTATTCCATTTCTTTGTGGTTGGCCATCTTGTCTACCTCTCTATGACTTCAATGTAGGAATAGAAACAAGAAACAATGAGATCAACTTATTAGTAGGTTCTAACAAACTCAATATAGTAGGTGGAATACAAATATTCCGTATCTAAGCATTGTTTAGGAAACTGATTGACTTAACCACTTACATGTGTTAAAATTCTAATATTTTCCATGATAGTTTTACTTTAAACCAATACATTCATTCAGAAGCTCAAATAACACTAGAAATCGTAGAGTCTTTGTACCAACTCCTAATAAGAGAACTTCTATAGTAAAAGAAATATAAAGAAGTAGAAATGAGCTGAATCTATCATGGTTTCCCTGAATTGAGATCCAGAATCTCCAATTCACCCAAATTTTGATAAGCCATCAAACAAGGTAGATTGTGATTTCTAAGAAAATGTGAAGTTCCAGAAGAGCTTTATGTCAATATCTATGTCATTAGCTACAATATTTAATATGCTAGGTGTCAATAAATTTATTAAACCAAAGCATCTTTTAACAGAAAAGATGAAAACAATTGATGTACACAATAAAATGCAAAAACCATTTAACTCATCGGACTACTTGATCCTCGATCGTACACATTCAAACACAATCTTGAGAGAACATAAAGATAACCAATGATCTGTACATTTCTTTTCCATGATGAAGAAGAAGAAAAAGAAGGATCATTGTAAAGGAAGTCTTGTTGATTAATAGAATTGATTAAAAATAACAGGACTCAAATAAATATTTGATTGATAAAAAAATACAAAGCAAGTTATTGCAAAAATCACCTTTCTTTGCTCTCTACATTGAGCCACTTGCACCCCAAAATATAGCCAATATCAATAGATGTTTTCAACTGGTCAAATTGATCATTTAGAAGCCTTTACTTCTTGCAGTAAAGCAAGCACAAGGAGTCTTGTGCACTGGGTACGCCCTTTTTGAATCCTAGAAGAGACTGGTCACTGCCACTCAGTTATCTACACAAATTGTACTCTCTGGGGTTTTAATTTGTATCTTGTCAAGAGTGCAATCACTATTTAACATTTTATAGTTACAAAACGGTCTAGCATCAAATAGCATAATATAACTCCTATTCTTAACTGGTCTACCATCAAAATATATAAAGCTCTTTTTTTTTCCCTAACTGGATTCATCATCTATTTAGATCTTAAAGATTTGCTCAACTTATAAAGGCACTGTTCATTTACTCAAAATCATCAATGGATAATTCATTTTGTGAATTAGTGTCAAACCAAATACAGAAATGAAGAAGCATCAACAACTCAACATAATATGCAAATAAGAAGTCAAACCATTAAAATCTCCTATAAGAAGGGTTGAAATAGGGACAACAGATTGCTTTAGGGTCATTTTTCAAACTTCAAAGTGTATGTTGTTTTATGGTTGTCGTTGTTGGCAACTCGGCCACGTGGCAGTGATGTCGTGGCCAGTTTGTGTGACGTGGATGAAAATGATGACACGGCAGTGTCCAGTGTCACCGATGAGATAACAGAGCATCTTGGTATGCATGGAGTGGTTTAATACATCATTAATAGGTGGTACGGGTTTCTGGGTCAAAACTGGTAAAATTGGTCTATTTATGCTCGGGGGCATTTTTGGTAATGGAAATGACATTTTTAGAAGATCGGTTCTTCATGAAAAAGATAGATTGTAATTTACCTAGTCCAGTGCATTTGATTTCGTCACATTCCGATACCGTATGAAGAAGTTACGGCATTTGTGGCAGTCGAGGATAGTTTCAGCATTGAAGATGAATTTTTTAAAGGAAGTTTTCTACATGTAACAATACGAAAAAAATACAATCTTTCCAACGGTTCTAATTTCATCGCGTTCCGATTCTGTATGAGAAAGATACATCATTGGAAAGGTGTAGGGGCATTTTGGTCTTTTTACATGGATGATTCAGATAATTGAGTCTTCTGAAAAGTCGAGAGCATCCAGCATTGATTCCAACGCACTTCGTTTCATCTCGATTGATATTGTATGAAAAAGTTATAAGTGTTACCGTAAAGTCGGTTCGAATCCAAACCGAAAATCCATCGCTGTTCTCGTGTTGGGTGGATTTTTCGAATTTATTTTGAAATTTGAAGGGCTTTTGTGTAATTTAAATATTTTAAAGGTCTGAGTTGCAAAGGGTCTTTAAGCACTGAAACATATGGAGGCAGGGGCTTGATTGTAATAAAGAGGAGTAAAGGGAAGTGAAATGGATGGCCAAGATTCGACCACGTAGGCTTGATGCCCATCCAAAGGCTGCTGAGATTTTGCGCTGACATGGACGAGATAGATGCTTGCGCGTAGAATTTGATTGGTTAGGTGCATAATTCTTGATGCACTAGCGCTACACTTTATCAAGGTATGTTGTGGTGTTTCGCGCGTGTAAGAAGGTATAAAAAAGATTCCGATCTTAATGATCCCATGAAATCTGATTAAAGCCATCATGGAGGATTCGGATCCAACGGTCGATATGCCTTTCTCTTTTGTGAGTGGGAGACAAGCTCCCTTAAAATCCGGAAAAGCACCCAATCATAGATCGACAACACTTCGACGATGTCAGCGCCTATGTCATGATGACGTCATCGAGATTCAAATTTAATGGTTTGGATCTATTGTCCGTTGGTTTAATCCGACGGCTCAGATTACAAGATCTTTCATATGAGATCTACGGTCAGATTTCGCCCCTATTGCGCGCGCCGCCGGTGTAGCCTATGCCACCCCTACGAAGATTCCATTTCAGGCTATCTCATTGCTCCAACTTCAAATGGTCATATCTCCCTCATTTTAACTCGGATTTGGGTGAACCAAGTTGCAGCTTCTTCGTTTTTTCAAGCTCTACACCATGGAAGCAAGAAATATGAGGTTTGAGTGAAGAAAGGCTACGGTTTTAGTAGGAGAAGCTTCCCCCTCTTTGTTGGTCATTGAATGAACATACATTCTTGATGATAAATGTTCTTAAGCCATTAAAGGAGGTAAAAGAGGTGGTTGAAGTGTGTTAATGGTACATTAACTCAAAGCCAAGGAAGAAGAGAAGAAAGCAAGGATGTGTTTGCTTTGAAGAGCAAGAAGCCAAGGAGAGAGAAGGTCTGAGCACCAAACTTGTCAGTACAAGTTTCCAGTCATCCCAGGCAATCGGTTGTGAGATTCTCTAACCTTTGATTTTACATTACATGTATGTATGTATGTTAGGGTTAGTTGTGGATGAATGTATACATGCTAGGTTAGTTGTGGATGAACTGTAAGCATGCTAGCTAGTTGTGAATGCATATGCTAGGCAGAGCTTGACTGTAGGGCATTGATATAAGCTCAATTTAATTGTATTATTTATTGTGTGCTTAGTGGGTGCTAAGCACCAGGAGTGGGTGCTCCCGTGTAGTGGGTGCTACACATTGTATCGGTACTATGAATGTCATCTCAGCTTCGGCTTGAAAAAATTAGGTGTGGGTGCTCCCGACTGTGCGTGCAGTCAAAAGTAGTGTATTGAGTAGGTACGAAGCCTTTATAGGCACTACTCCGGGGATGTAGGCAAATTATCGAACCTCGTAAAAATCCTGTGTTGTGGGTGCTTGTTGTTTGTATTTTATATTGAAGTGCGTGAAATGTGGAATGGGTATGCACACTTGGAAGTGCCTATGAGAGGTCAGAGTGCATACAACTGTACAAACAGGGCAGTATATCGTTTTTCTGGCCGACATCGGACAGGTTTTTAGAGATCGAAATTGGACTCACTGATTCACCTCCCCCTCTCAGTGACTGCCGGGTTACAACAATTGGTATCAGAGCCGATAACAGTTTGATCAACAGCTGAGTGATCCAGAGGCAACGGCAGTGACAGTATGGCAAGTGAAAGTTATTCAAGACATGCACCAAAGTTTGATGGATCTGATTTTATCTTGTGGAAGAGGAGAATGCAGTCGTACCTAGGTTCACTAGGTTATGATAGTTGGATATCAGTTTTGATTGGGTACAAGGAACCTGAAGGAGGTCCAGTTGACAATGAAGCTAAGAAGGCTTATTGTTACAATCAAAAGGCTGTGAATGCAATATTCTCAGCATTGGATAAGAGTATGATGGCTAAGGTAATGGATTGTGACTCAGCCAAGGATATCTGGGGAAGACTGAAGAGCATTTATGAAGGAGATGAAAAGATAAGGAAAGCAAAGCTTCAGACCTTCAGAGGCCAGTTTGAAAGTCTACTAATGAAGGAGAAAATATTGACACCTATATGACCAGGGTAAATGAAGTGGTCAACTCTATTAGGGGTCTGGGAGCCAATCTAGAAGATTCAGTTGTTTGTCAAAAAATCTTGAGATCTTTGTTGCCCAAGTATGACTCCAAGGTGTCAGCTATTGAAGAGGCAAAGGACCTAGACACTATCACTCTTGATCAAGTGCATGGCACTTTCACAGCTCTTGAAATGAGATGGAAAAAGGGCAAGTCCACGACAAACAAGCCGCTTTCAAGGCAATGAGAAATTTAAAATCAAGGAGAAGAAGAAGGCTATGGAGGATACTGATGAGAGTGAAGATGAGGTTATAGCTCATTTCACCAGAAAGTTGAAAAGGGGAACAGGAAAATATAAAGACAAGTTGCCTTTCAAATGCTTCAACTGTGGAAGGGTTGGACATTTTGCAGCCAAGTGTCCTAACCAAGGAAAAATAGAAAGTGATGAAGATGAAAGTGAAAAGAAAATTCATTTCAAGGGAAAGAATAAATTCTTCTCAAACAGATACAAGAAAGACAAGGACAAGAAGAAAAGTTTGGTTTCTAAGAAATGCAGTGACACATCTGATGAAGAGTCTGAAGAATCATCCAATGATGAAGATGATGAGGCTATGTTCATGGTCTCAATAGATATGGAAGAAAATAAAGAATATTCTTCTAATAAGGAAGATTTTACAGAAGAAGAAGAGGAAGATGAAAAATCACATCTAGAGGCTGAACTCACAGTTGCCCTTAGAGAGCTTAAAAGAGAAAGGAAGAAAGTGAAAAAAGGTCACTAAAGACCTTAAGGGGCAAGAACAAATAGTTATTGAGTTGAGAGATCAAGCCAATAAGTCAAGAAAGACCTTAGATGATCTTGAGTATCAACTCTCACAGAAGACCATTGACTGCAACACTCTTGAGTTAGAGAAAGTGACTTTGAAAGCACAACTAGATGAGCAATATGAGATTCTTGCACAATTTGATGGTTATGCAGATGAGCTAGCCTTATTAAAGGCTAAGGTTGAAGACTATGGGAGAACTGAGATTGAGAGAAAAGACTTAGAAAATGGAGATGTTGAAGATGACTCTACTCCAAAAGAGCATCTTAGCAGTAAGAAGCTTAATGACATCATCAATGCTCGAAGATCGACTCACATCAAATTTGGGCTTGGATTTATTGGGGAATCTTCCAAAAATACCAAGGCAAATGGTAGGGGAACAATACATAATCCTATCAAAGTCAATGACAGGAACGCTCAAAGAGGAAAGGCACATGTTACTACTGCTGGCAATGTCAAGAGAGCAGTACAAAAAGATAAAGTGCAGATCTGTCCAATCAAGAGAAATCTATCTATATTCCATAAGACTAACCATGCTAGACAACACAGCTGGCAAGACCAAGCAGAGAGCAGAGAGGTATGGATACAACAAGGTCCTCAACAGAGACCTAGAGCATTTGACAACTCAGAGCTCCTTACAGATGGCGATGGAACCTATGATGTAGAGGCACACCTTTCAAGGCTATTGTTATAAATGCAACACTTTTGGACACAAGATCTCAGATTGCAAGTTCAACATTGGTCCAAGGAGTTATGTGGATGAAATCTTTGCACCCTTATGGAGGAAACAGCTTGAATGTTACGATGCAACAATCTTAGACATATTGCAAGGAATTGTAAAACTATATTTCCCCACAAAGACAGGAGAACAGAGGTAAGGGAGAGTTTTCAAACACGTAAGATGATGAGATGGAGAGAGCCTCAAGACAGAGAAAGCAAAGAAATCTAAATCACAAGAAAGTTTGATTCAGAGAGAGAGTAGAAGATGAAGATGCAGAATTTGTTATTCATAGAGCTTTTAAGGCTCAAGGAGACTCTACTCCATGGATTCTTGATAGTGGTTGCTCAAGCCACATGACAGAGATAAGGAAAGGTTTGAACAATTACATGACTTTGAAGGTGGATCCGTGAAGTTTGGCAACAACAATGGTGCCGTAATTACGTGGAAGGGGTCCATAAGTTTGAACCATGGAAGGTGAAATCCTTGATGTCTTGTATGTTGAAGGGCTCAAACACAATCTTCTCAAAGATCAAAAAAATTTGTGACAAAGGGCATGAAGTAACTTTCACTAGTAAAGGATGTGAGATAAGAAGATCAAGCAGTGGAAAGGTTGTAGCTACTGGACAGAGAACTTTAGGAAACTTGTACACCTTGACAGAGTTAGAGAAAGATTCTTGTATGGTTAGCGTAGATGAGGAAACATGGTTGTGGCACAGAAGACTTGGGCATATAGGTTTCAAGAACCTTGCCAAGATTTCTTCAAAGAAGGCAGAGAGAGATGTTCTGAGTTGAAGAAGCTCCAATCCTATATGTGCATCTTGTCAAAAGGAAAGCAAACCAGAATCTCCTATAAGTCTAAGGAGTATTATTCCAGCGCCATTGCAGTTGATTCACATTGCATCTATGTAGTCCTATGAGGACACCTAGCACCTCGGAGAGAGATACATCATGTTGTTTGTTGATGATCATTCAAGAATGGTGTGGGTGATGTTCTTGAAACATAAGTCGAGGCTTTAGAAAGATTTAAGATCTTTAAGAAGCAAGTTGAGAATCGAAGGAAGAAGATAAAGTGTCCGAGATCCGACAGAGGAGGTGAGTACATTGGGATGATTTTGAAGAATACTGCTATGAGCATGGTATCGTGAAACAAACTTCAGCTCCAAGAACACCCCAAATGTAATGGTGTTGCAGAGAAAGAATAAAATGCAAGACATGGCTAGAACAATGTTGGCAGAGAATGACATGGGTAAAAAGTTCGAAGGAGGCAATTCTAATGCAAAGGGACATCCATAACAGATGTATGTTGGGACCTCATGAAAGTAAGACTCCATATGAAACTGGTTTGAAGAAGGGCTACAAGACACTTCAAGGTCTTTGGTAGCAAGTGTTATATCAAGAACACAACCCAAGATTTGGGTAAGTTTGATGATAGGCTGATGAGGGTATATTTTAGGTTATTCTACTTCAAGTAAGGCCTATAGATGCTATAACAACAGACTTGGAAAATTGTAAAAGTGCTGATGTCACAGCTTGATGAAAAAGGGATATTCCTTCGAGCTCGGAAATGAACTTCCGAATTTGAAGATCTTGATGATGAGAATGACCGTTGATAGTAGACCCAAAAGCAAAAATGAGATTGATGTTGAACAGGCTAAGATAGATTCAGATGAGCAGAGGAGACACAACATAGTTGATCAACAGAAAACAGATGAGTTAATCATTGGTGACCCCACTGTAGGTGTTCAGACTAGAAGAATGAAAACCAACACATACTCTCTTCTTTCGAAGATTGAACCAAAAACTGTTGATGAGGCAAGCAATAATGAGAGTTGGATGAAGGCCATGAATGAAGAACTTGATCAGATAGAGAGGAATCACACTTGGGATCTAGTCCCTAGGCCAGTTGACAAGAATGTGATTGGTACTAAATGGGTTTTCATAAATAAACTCAATAAAGATGGTCAAGTGGTGAGGAACAGAGCAAGACTTGTATGCAAAGGGTATGCTCAAGTGGAAGGCATTGATTTTGAGGAAACTTTTGCTCTAGTGGCAAGACTTGAGGCTATCAGAATGTTCTTGGCTTTGTCAGTGTACAAGGGGTTCAAGGTCTATCAGATGGATGTCAAATCAGCTTTTCTAAATGGAAACTTGGAAGAGGAGGTTTACATAGAGCAGCCTAATGGGTTTCAGCTGAGTGAGGACCCCGCTCTTGTGTACAGATTAAAGAAGCCATTGTATGGTTTGAAACAAGCTCCAAGGGCATGGTACTCCAGATTGGATTCTTACTTGTGCAAGTTGGGTTTCAAGAAAGGCTTAGTGGATCGAATTCTACATCGAATCAAGAAAGCGCACTTGTGGTGGTTGTGTATGTAGATGATATCATCTTTGGGGGTCATAAAGATGAGTTATGCAAAGATTTTGCAATGAGGATGCAAGATGAGTTTGAGATGTCCATGTTTGGTGAACTATCATTCTTCTTGGGTTTGCAGATCAGTCAAAAGAAAGAAGGTATCTTCATATCTCAGTCCAAATATGTGAGGGAGATGTTAAAGAGATTCACCATGGAGGATTGCAAGCCAGTTAGTACACCTATGATGACTGGGTGTAAGTTGAGCAAGGAAGATGACTCTTCATTAGTTGACCACACCTCATATAGGTCAATGATTGGTAGCCTATTATATCTGACAGCTAGTAGGCCTGACATCTTACAAGTTGTGTGCATGGTAGCTAGATTTCAAGCAGGACCAAAAGAGACACATGTGGCAGCAGTGAAGAGAATTTTCAGATATCTGAAAGGGACTAGTGAGTTTGGGTTATGGTATCCAAAAGTCAAGAGCTTTAGTTTGTCAGCTTTTTCAGATGTAGATTGGGCCGGATGTGTAGATGACAGGAAGAGCACCAGTGGTGGTGCATTCTATTTGGGGAGCAGCTTGGTGGCATGGCATAGTAAGAAGCAAGAGTCAGTCTCTCTTTCAACTGTAGAGGCAGAATACATTACAGCTACATCTTGTTGTACACAAGTGTTGTGGATGAAGCAGATGTTGAAGGATTTGAGTGTGGAGGTTGAGCAGGCAGTGCCACTATATTGTGACAATACTAGTGCTATCAATATCTCCAAGAACCCGGTGATGCATTCTAGAACGAAGCACATTGCTATCCGGTATCATTTCTTAAGAGATAAAGTGATGGAAGGTGAAGTAAGGATGGAGTTTGTTCCCACAGCAGAGCAGGTGGCTGATATCTTCACTAAACCGCTTCCTAAAGATCAGTTTGAGTTCCTCAGACAAAAGCTGGGAGTGGTGGTTCTTCCAAAGCACTAGTAGCATTGGGAGAGAGGGAGCAAGTTGCTTAATGTTGCTACCCCCATATTGGACTCAGGGGGAGTCCATTGGTTCCACCCTTTGTATTTGTTGTCAAAGGGGGAGAAAGTTACTCATCGGAGCTTTAGAGTGTATTAGTGATGAGGTGGTTGCCAACAACTCCAAAGGGGGAGATTGTTGTTTTATGGTTGTCGTTGTTGGCAACTCGGCCACGTGGCGGTGATGACGTGGTCAATTTGTGTGACGTGGATGAAAATGATGACATGGCAGTGTCCAGTGTCACCGATGAGATAACAGAGCATCTTGGTATACATGGAGTGGTTTAATACATCATTAATAGGTGGTGCGGGTTTCTAGGTCAAAACTGGCAAAATTGGCCTATTTATGCTCGGGGGTATTTTCGGTAATGGAAATGACATTTTTGGAAGATCGGTTCTTCATAAAAAAGATAGATTGTAATTTACTTAGTCCAGTGCATTTGATTTCGTCACATTCCGATACCGTATGAAGAAGTTACGGCATTTGTGACAGTTGAGGGTAGTTTCAGCATTGAAGATGATTTTTTTAAAGGAAGTGTTCTACATATAACAATACGAAAAAAATACAATCTTTCCAACGGTTCTGATTTCATCGCGTTCCGATTCCGTATGAGAAAGATACATCATTGGAAAGGTGTAGGAGAATTTTGGTCTTTTTACATGGATGATTCAGATGATTGAGTCTTCAAAAGTCGAAGCATCCAGCATTACGATTCGAACGCACTTGCTTCATCTCGATTGAATATCGTATGAAAAAGTTATAAGTGTTTCAGAAAGTCGGTTCAAAATCCAAACCGAAAATCCATCGTTGCTCTCGTGTTGGGTGGATTTTTCGAATTTATTTTTGAAATTTGAAGGGCTTTTGTGTAATTTAAATATTTTGAAGGTCGAGTTGCAAGGGTCTTTAAACTTTAAACATTTGGAGGCGAGGGCTTAATTGTAATAAAGAGGAGTAAAGGAAGTGAAATGGATGGCCAAGATTCACCACGTAGGCTTGATGCCCATCCAAAGGCTGCTGAGATTTTGCGCTGACATGGAAGAGATAGATGCTTGCGCGTAGAATTTGATTGGTTAGGTGCATAATTCTTGATGCACTAGCGCTACACTTTATCAAGGTATGTTGTGGTGTTTCGCGCGTGTAAGAAGGTATAAAAAAAGATTCCGATCTTAATGATCCCATGAAATCTGATTAAAGCCATCATGGAGGATTCGGATCCAACGGTCGATATGCATTTCTCTTTTGTGAGTGGGAGACAAGCTCCCTTAAAATCCAGAAAAACAACCAATCATAGATCGACAACACTTCTGACGATGTCAACGCCTACGTCATGATGACATCATCGAGATTCAAATTTAATGGTTTGGATCTATTGTCCGTTGGTTTAATCCGACGGCTCAGATTACAAGATCTTTCATATGAGATCTACGGTCAGATTTCACCCCTGTTGCGTGCGCCGCCGATATAGCCTACGCCACCCCTACGAAGATTCCATTGCAGGCTATCTCATTGCTTCAACTTCAAATGGTCATATCTCCCTCATTTTAACTCGGATTTGGGTGAACCAAGTTGCAGCTTCTTCGTTTTTTCAAGCTCTACACCATGGAAGCAAGAAATATGAGGTTTGAGTGAAGAAAGGCTATAGTTTTAGTAGAAGAAGCTTCCCCCTCTTTGTTGGTCATTGAATGAACATACATTCTTGATGATAAATGTTCTTAGGCCATTAAAGGAGGTAAAAGAGGTGGTTGAAGTGTGTTAATGGTACATTAACTCAAAGCCAAGGAAGAAGAAAAAGCAAAGGATGTGTTTGCTTTGAAGAGCAAGAAGCCAAGGAGAGAGAAGGTGTGAGCACCAAACTTGTCAAGACAAGTTTCCAAATATCCTGGCAATCGGTTGTGAGATTCTCTAACCTTTGATTTTACATTACATGTATGTATGTATGTTAGGGTTAGTTGTGGATGAATGTATACATGCTAGGTTAGTTGTGGATGAACTGTAAGCATGCTAGCTAGTTGTGGATGCATATGCTAGGGAGCTTGACTGAGGGCATTGATATAAGCCCAATTTAATTGTATTATTTATTGTGTGCTTAGTGGGTGCTAAGCACCGGGAGTGAGTGCTCCTGTAGTGGGTGCTCACATTGTATCAGTACTATGAGTGCTATCTCACTGCTTGAGAAAATTAGGTGTGGGTGCTCCGATTGGGTGTAGTCAAAAGTAGTGTATTGAGTAGGTCAAGCCTTCTGTGCACTACTCGTGGATGTAGGCAAATTGTCAACCTCGTAAAACCGTGTTGTGGGTGCTTGTTGTTTACATTTTATATTGAAGTGCGGGAATGTGGAATGGGTGTGCACACTTGGAAGTGCCTATGAGAGGTCGAGTGTGCATCATGTCGTGCAAACAAGGACAGTATATCAGTTTTTCTTGGCCGACATCGGACAAGGTTTTAGGGATCGATTGACTCTGATTCACCCCCTCTGGATCGCCAGTTACAACAAGGTACACAAGGCAAAAAATCATTTCCTTCTACTACTACCCTGTAACTTATGATTCATGCTGATCAAGCAATAAAGCAACACCTTCATAATAGATCATACCGATATTATGAAAAAATATGAGACTATATACGAGAGAGAGAGAGAGAGATCCTTACCAGCCATCCATCTCAAATGTTGGCCTCAAGAATGTTCTTGAAGAAATGACAATCTCTTCTCTGGGAGATCCAGGCTATACTAGAGCTTTCTTTCTCTATTAAACGATGGTGCATCACTTGAATAGCCTGTGAAGGACTAAGAATGGATTTGCAGTTTCCCAAAAGCTAAGAAGAATTAAATT